>JANTOQ010255698.1:0-13366 GCA_027564595.1 Bythotiara depressa | reverse complement strand
GCTAAAGTACCTTTAATCAAATGAGTAAATAAAACAAAGGTTCACAGGTATTGTATTAATAACAAGATTGCTTGTTATATTAATCTCGTTCAGAATGCTTATCTTTCAATTAAAGGCGTACATATTTTTCTTCGTCTAACCATGGTGAAGTAAAAGTATGTATACCATAAAATAGCAGTTATGGAGTTGTAAAATGTCTAGAATTTTTTTACAGCTCAATTTGTATCATTTAGATATTCAGGCTTTTAAAAAATGAGTTAACTAAAAATCGATATAAAAATGGATACAAGTGCCCTTAAAATAAGCAGGGAGTTGAATCTGGTTACATACATTCTAACGCGAGCATTTGTAACTCACTGTCGATCTATACATAAAGATTGTGATTGCAACTCGCTGTCGATAATGTTGTTTCTTGCTTCAAGAGGATATTTATAAGCTTCTGATAATGGTTGCTTCATGCTGATTCATTTTCTTGTTATTTTTCTTCATCATCCTCATCGTCGTCCTCTTCAGTTTCTGGTAATCCTTGCTGTAACAATGGAAACAAATGCTACTGTTTAATATTACTAAATAAAGGAAATATACACAGCAGCAATTGTTGAGAAAAATATGGTTTGGGGAAAATTATAAAGACGTAGACAAAAAAATGATCATATTGTTTTAAAACTTGACGCCGTTCTGGGTTGTGACGTTTGGTCCATTTTTTCGCTTTATATATATATTGTCTAACTTGTAAACGTTTTTTCTCGTAGATTGGAAAGTTTAAGACGAAATATCAAACATCTGATCCATCATCAACTGATGAGAGTAGATCAGGGAATGATTCGATTGACGTTCCAAAATTTTCATTACCGCCATCCGAATTATCCGTAGTGAAAAACAAACATAGACAAGATAAAAAGTATCAAAGAAAAAGGCGTGTATCAAAATCTGCGAGAAGAGAGACAATAACGAACGAACCACTAAATGAGTCGAATAATAACAAGACGGCAAAGCAAAAAGAAGATAAATCTTCACCACAAGCAGTAAAAAACCAAACGAAGATGTATATAAATTTAAATGTTTATAATTATGGTAACTATCCGGTGTATAGTGAATCAGATGACAAGGATGGGGAAAAAGTTAAAGATGAACAAAATTTTAAGAAACCAGCAAAGAAGAAGAAAGCTGGAAAAGAATATTATTATTTTAAACGTAGCAAACGAACTGAGTTATATAACAGGATACATCCTTGGTATAAAAACATTGAAACGGAAGATAGCGAATATCCAGATGATGATATCCCTTCCTATAAGATTAAAAAGAATGCATTGGATATCCGAGAGAGAACTGTACAATTAGCATTAAATAAATTAATAAACCAAGCGTATCTTGCAGTTCAGCAAATGCGGCGTGGAAAACTACGAATGGAAGGAACTGATATCGTCAGAGGTATAATACTCCAATTAAGTGATAAATTAGTTGGAGAAATGGAGGAAAGACAACAACAGGATGCTGTTAATTATGCTCTTGAGGTATTGTTAGATAACTGGGAGGCATATGTGTACAAACAAAAACGGGATTTAATAAATCAACAGTTAGATAATATATCAGAACATTTAGTTGTAATTTCAATTAAGAAACAAGTTAATCAAATTGTAGAAGAAGATATTTTTGTATCGCTTGTGGTACGAGACGCCCTTGCAAAATCGATGGACGAACTGCAAGTACCCAGAGAAAAAATAACACGCAAAATGGCGCAATTGTTTTACGACTATAAATTTGATCCATTCAATTTTGTAAACACCGATGCATCAAAAACGTATAGAAAAGTATATCGATCTCGTAAACAAAGGGATGAAGTATTACAAGAGAGATCACACGATCTGAACATTAATCGAGATATTGAAGTGAGGGAAAGAATACGTGAGAGGAAAGAAAGAAAAGAACAAAAGAAACAACAACAAAAAGAAATTAAAGAAAAACAAGCAAAGGAAAAGGAAATAAACAAAATAAAATCGGATACCAACAAAAAACAAGATATAATGGAAACTATTGATAACGATGACGTAATCAAAAATAAAATCACATTCCACGTGTCATCGGTAGATCCATTATTCGTATCACCAGAAGCCTCTGAAAATGATTACGAATCGTGTCATAATCTACTCGATACACACGAGAAAATTAACTTTGATGAAACGCAGGAACTAGCCTGGAGAGCCAGGAGACGTTCGACTG
The DNA here is from genome assembly GCA_027564595.1 of Bythotiara depressa. Taxonomy (NCBI): domain Eukaryota; kingdom Metazoa; phylum Cnidaria; class Hydrozoa; order Anthoathecata; family Bythotiaridae; genus Bythotiara; species Bythotiara depressa. Next base: position 11,146 of record JANTOQ010255698.1, on the reverse strand, counting down.
TTGTAACAATGTGGACGAAAGAAAATAAACGACTCTTGCAAGCTATAAGAGACGAAAATAATGAAGAGTACGGAAACGATACAAACGTAAAAGAGGAAGACGATGAACAAGAACAAGAGAAGGAGATAAAAGTTGACTTAAATGCCCTTTATGCTGAAGAATCCGAAGAAGAAAACGAGAGAGAAGGTGAGGAAGAAGAAATTGATTACATGAGTAAATTTAAACTAGCAAACTTAAATGAAGAAGTACAAAGAGCACTTGATCCTGGTGTGATAACCCCTCACAAAATTAGGGTGATAGCAGACGATGATAAAATTGTTGAAACAGATGACAGTGTTATTTTATCTAACTCTCATTTACCTTCTGAGCATAAAACACTAGAACAAGATAAACGACCAGAATCTGGGTTCTCTTCTACTGTGACTTGTGATGAAGAACACGAAATTTCAAGAACATATAGGTGTACCGTATTTCATAAAAGTGCTTATGAAAAAGAATCAACATTAAAAGAAATAATCAATTTAATTCCAAAGCTTGATCGAGAACAATACTTGCAGAATTGGCTAGAAAATGGCGTACAGAAAGTCACGCTGCAATATATTCCTTCACCTCCTATAAGCCCTAACGAGAAAAAAGTCCGACGATATCGTTTAAAACGTCCGAAGACCGCGGAAAGTGAACTTAGTGTGTGCGATGTGGCACCAATTGATAATAGCACGTACAATGTCTTACAACATAAAGGAAGGCTCAATTCAGCAATGACAAACGAAAGACCAGAATCTTCTAGCACTTTCTTCACAGAGCGAGAATCACTTTTTTCCAGAAATGAAATTCAAGATGACGATCTAAAAAGTTCAAGTGGTGATAGTCAACATAATGACGAAGCGTCAAATAAACCACGAAATAATTTAATCGAATTTCCGGAAAGCCCCAGGAACAGTAAAGAAGAAACAGAGGAAACTGTAGAAGCTTGGACATTTTACGTTCGACAAAAGAAAGAAAGAAAAGAATTAGAACAGCGAATACAAGAAAATAACACAGATAAGAAAATGAGCAACGATAAGTCACCAAGTGTAAAGGAATTGACAGTATCAGAGAAGAACGACATTGTTAAACGATATACGAAAATTGATGTCAATGATTTGTTTAGTGAACATGAAGATAAAGAATTTGACAATGAAATTCTTAAAATAAAACAAAATGGAAGTGATCAAAGTGATAAGGAAACCGAGAAATCCATTTCACCACCTGGTACACCATGGAGACGTGTTAAAGGTAGACCCTTGACACCAGATTCAAATGATTCTGAAGAAGAATTAGAAACAATGAAAAAAGAATATTTAAATGGTTACGCTATAAAGCATGCAAAAGAGGAACAAAGTCATCAACCAGAGCGAAAGTGGAAAACATACTTAAAGAAGAAGGAAGAACCCATCAAAGCACCTATTGTAGGGTGGAAAAGAACACAGCCGGGTCTTATTCATTGGAATAATGCTGGAGAAGGTTGGTATTATTACCATTGTGAAATATTACGGTTGCTACGCATGACCCGTACAATGCTACTTCTCCTTTACGGAGGCTTTAATCCTACAGTGCCTGCTGCCCCCCGGAAATTATTCAAATCTATATTAATTTCTTTGTTGTTTTTCTTCTTCCAGGGGTGTTTCTAATTGTAAATAAAAGTTATAAAAGTCCCCCTGATCTTTCATAAAATTATAAGGGTTACTATTAGGAAATTTACATTAGACAGGGTGGCTAGACATTGTAGGGTAATAAGACAAAGGTAAGTTATTTTTCTTATTACGAGATTCGAGCGAAACTTCAACCTCGTCCCCAGGGCTTCTTTCTCTTTTTTATATCGGAAAGAAAGCCCTGGGGATGAGGTTGGCGAAATAAAATACTCAGCTCCAAATAATAAGTTGTAAAACTGTTATACTAATTTTAGTTTTTAAAAAAATAAAAATTTACGTGAAGGTTTAATTATTCTAAATGCTCTAGTTAATTATTCAAACTGTAATTTTCTAGTTGTAAAAGACAAAAAACGACAGGGAGCCGTTAACAACAGGGAAATCGGTTTTCTGGTCAACAGAGATTTATTCAAGAGACTTGAGATATTGACTAAAATTGAAGGCAAGCAAAACCAAGCATCCAGACTTCTGGTAAGACGAGCTACGATGCACAATTCAGAAACTATAAGTAAAACAAAAGCAGATAAACGTAAAACACTGAATCCAGATTATGATGGAACCACTCCTCCACGATCAGCAATGTCGACAGGTAACATTCCATCGTATGCAAAACCAACACAGGCGGCTACAAGGAAGCGTGTTGAAAGAACTGATAAACTACCAGCAATATCAAATAATAAAAATGACTATAGAAAAGGAGTTGTTGCCAAAGCAAGATAGAATAGCCTACGGTATGGAGGGAAGGGAGCGTGAACGTCAAAGACGATTGTTTTCCATGGGATCAGATCACATCCAGCTCGGCGTTATAGAACAGATGAGGACAGCCAAACATTGTAAAGAAACTTTATGTTACTACGAAACCCGTTGTATAAAACTCTACACAGCAAAACAATTTTTGACAGCCAGCCAGCTAAAAGTAGTTCCTCAGAGCCTCTTCAATAATGTAAGAAACAATCCCTACGGTCATATGTTTAACAAGGAAAAATACTCCTGGCTGTGTTAGCACAACCTCATTCCCAGGGCCTTTTTCCTTTTTGACTTTGGGAAGGTCAAAAAGGCCCTTGGAACGAGGTTGACGTTAGCCGTTATTAAATATTAATGCAATGTTTTAAACAGATGCATATGATAAGGTTAAAGCATACCATTTTTACCTCTGACTAGTTGGTAAGTTTTTTATGACCATATATTGTCAACGCTGTGCGTGATTTCATCTTCTTTGTTATTGTTCTTTAAGGAATTTGTAAAAATCAATTTCCTGGTCACGTGTAAATATGTAAATATGAGTAATAATATATTGATCCACCTGTAAATTTTAAACATGAAATTTTTATAAACACTGTTGTGTCTTTTATATTTTCAAGGTAAACGGCTGGAAAGTTCGAATTCCCTGCAAACTAATAGCGATATCTAGAAGCATTTAGAAATTGTGTGAGACATTTGAGGTTTCAGACCCTTTCTAACCTAACAGACCCGTCGAGTTTAAACTTGTCTAGGATATATCCAATATACTCGATTATCTTGCCCAAGCTTTCACCGTAAACATCTTGATTGATATTTGGTTTACACATGTTACTGTCGTTGTCTCCTAACATTATGACTTATAGCCGGTTTACACGATACAATTTTTTAAATTTTTTAAATAATTTTTTTAGAAAAGTATCATTCATTAGTCATACGGACTTCAAACTCGGTAGAAATACTCCTGACTGTGCATACTCATGAAAAGAAAAGGAAAGTGCAAGCCCATTCCATGGGCTTAAAGAAGAAAGAAGAAAGCCAGATTGCCTCTGTCACTCTTGAGATAAATCTTATCTACAATTTATGATAGAATTTGGGGATTTTAGGCACCATTCGTTATTTTCCACTTTTCCCTTAAGGTCCAAAACATAAGAACAGGAGCAGATGTTGACGGAAAACCTGGTAGAAATCCAAATATCAATATCTTTCACAAAATAACGTCAAAAGTTGTGTTTATTCCAGTTTTCCTCAGATAGCCCAAAGCTTGCCATATTTCTTTTCTTTTATAAATATCAAATTTACAATTTCCTAACAGAAAATAACAAAACAGACAACATACAAACTAGTACAGACATATAGCGCCTCGCACAATAGCCAAGTGTACTTCCAAACTACACGGGTAATAAAACAACAATATGGTTAAGTATGGATTGGGTTTGTGTTTCTTCTGTAGAATGATGGACTATCGAGGGTCTTTGATGGAATAATGAAATTGATACACCTATCGCGCATAAGAGGCTACTATTTTGAATATTTGTTCTGTTTCAGTAACATTAAAGTCCACAGCAGAATTCCTCATCGAAAAATAAGCCAGCATGCAAAGTATCAACACAAACGCATACCTGCATTGGAAATAGTTTTATGGCGTTTTGAAATCTGCAAAAATAAGAAGACTTTGCTTTTGATACTTTGCATGCTGGGATATGCTTTTGATTCTTTGCATGCTGGCTTATTTATCGATGAGCAATTCAAATCTGCTGTCAGTTTTAATTTGGCAGAAACAGAAAATTATTCAAAATGGTAACCTCTTAAACGCAATAGGTGTTTTACATGGATTGTAATATTTATATTCGAAATGAAATTATACATGCAATTGTCATAGAGAAATAGAGATAAATAAACAAGTTTGACTTTTCAGACGGGTATTGTAAAAACAAACGTATCACACCATTTCCCCATATATTTAATTTCTTACACTCCTGACATTGACATCTACAATGACAAAACTGAAATTCTTAAACGGAAAATTAATACAAATACGATTGAGCATTTTAAATTATTGGTCCAAAATACTAATTGGGAACAAATTTATCAACTCCGTTGCCCAAACGAAGCCTACAACTGCTTCTTAAACACTTTCTCATTCATATATGATACAGCTTTTCCTGAATACAAAGTTAAAATTAATACCCAAAAAATTATTAAACCCCTGGATAAGTAAAGGTAAACTTAAGTCTTCTAAACGAAAACATCCCATGGATAACTAAAGGTATACTTAAGTCTTCTAAACGGAAACATCGGTTATACCACAAATTTCTAAGGAACAAAACATATACTAATGAAACAACTTACAAAACCTATAAAAACCTATTTGAAACAATTAAATCTACGTCAAAAAAGCTTTATTACACAAACTTAATTTTAAAATACAAAAATAACATTAAAAAAACCTGGTAAGTAATAAAAGATATAATTGGAAAAACTAAATCCTTATCTAACCACTTTCGAAGGAGATTGATTATTGACAACAAAGAGATATACAACACAAAACACCAATTGCTGAGAATTTCAACGCGTTGTTTGTGAATGTTGGTCCAAATCTGGCTGCTTCGATACCAACTTCATCAAGAGATTTTAAGACTTATGTATAAATACTGTAAATGAAATCATGCCTGATTATGAACTGACTTATGGGGAATTCCATAAAGCATTTTTCTCTTTAAAAACCAACAAAAGTCCAGGATTTGATGCGATAACTTTAATGTCATTAGAAACTATTTCAGCGAGATCTCAGTGCCTTAAAAACACATCTTTAATTTGTCAATGGCAAATGGCATATTTCCAGATCTTCTTGAAGATTGCCAGAGTAACGCCAATATTTAAGACTGGCGAGAAGTCTCTTCTTACTAATTACCATGTTTTTAAAAAATTCTTGAAATAATTCTTTATAATAGACTAGTCGTTTATTTGGAGCAAAACAACATCCTTTACCGTAAACAGTTCGGTTTCCAGAGGACAAGTTCAACTGAACACGCTATCTTACAGCTAATTGATCTAATCAATCAGTCTTTTGAACAGAACAAATTTACATTAGGAGTTTTTATAGACCTATCCAAGGCTTTCGATACAGTAGATCATGATATTCTAATAAAAAAGCTAGAAATTTACAGGATAAGAAACAATAACATAAAATGGTTCAGAAGTTACTTATGTCAAAGACAACAGTTTATAGCTGACGATCAGAATCAAACAGAAAAGAAAGAAATTAGATGTGGTGTGCCAAAAGGTTCGATTATTGGGCCATTATTATTCCTTCTATATGTAAATGATCTTAATAAGTCTTCAAAACTATTAGATCCTATTATGTTTACTGATGATACAAATCTATTCTATTCTCATTCAAATATTAAAGATTTGTTTAAAATTGTTAGTGAGGGACTAATCAAGCTTAATGAATGGTTTCAATATAATAAAATATCTTTGAACGTCAGCAAAACAAAATACACACTTTTTCACAAATTCAGTCAAAATGAAAACATACCTTTAGTTCTTCCAAATCTTAGTATAAACAGTTCTGTTATTAAAAGGGAAAGCTCAATCAAATTCTTAGGAGTCATTTTAGATGAAAATATTTCCTGGAGAAATTGAAAACAAAATTTAAAAAAATATAGGAATGTTATTTAAAGCTAAATTCTTATTAAATCAAAAATGTCTGAGAAGCATATATTTTTCCTTTATTCATTGCTATCTTAATTACGAAAATATTGCATAGGGTAGTATTAATCATGGTAAACTCAAAAAATTGTATATGCAGCAAAAACACGCCAGTAGGATTATTTATAATGAAGACGTACCGGCACCCGAAAGATCTCTCCTAAGGTCGCTCAACGCCTTAAATGTTTACTAGTTAAACATTTACTAAACTATACTTTTCACTTTCAAATGTAAGTATGATTTCTCACCGGTTTTTGAAGTTTGAAAGCATAAATCATATGTATCCTACAAGAAGCTCCAAACACAATTTTCATGTTCCAAAGAGAGCAAGCTTGCTGTTGTTTAAGCATATCCTCTAGTTTTGCTATTTCCTTTCGAGGTCCATACTTATGTAACAGATATTTGGATGAAAAAGCAAAAAAAGTCAACTTATTTCCTGTTTTTAGAAATATCATTAAACAGAAACTGCCCAACAACAACAACAACAACAACAACAACAACAACAACAACAACAACAACAACAACAACGAATTAACCTATTATTGATAACATATATCCTTATTGTCACGTTTATCAAGAACAACTATAACATAATTTCATACAGTTTTATTCTTTAATTCAGTTTTTTGTATATATTTCCATTAGATTGATTTAACACGTGCATGGTACTTGGCGATAAGACTTTTGTGTCTTCTACAAGTCCCAGTCAGAAACTGTAAATAAATATTATATGTGAAAATAGTGCTACTGCTAGTATATTCTATAGTTATATCTAAAACCTGTAAAACACTAACTGTTTCTAACGACGAAATAAAGAAACTAAACAAAACTATCTTGTACGAGACCATTGTTATCCATTGTTGGTTGCAATAAATAGCTTGAAATTGTTGAATGTAAAAGGAGAGGCTACCCTTGATATTGTAGTCGTTCACCTGGCTGCTCTGTTTACGCGGGTAGGGAGGGTTTCATCGCCAGTCGGTATTTTCCTTAATTTGATTTAACAGAGTTTGAAGTAGTAGTCCGTAGCTTCTTTTTAATGGTCGATAGCTTCCCAAACTACATGTCGAATACATTTTAATATATTAGATTATTTGAAATCAACACCTTGTACAAGTGCAAGTGGCATAAATATCATTTCAACGCAAACATGGCAGATGTGAGTAAAGTAAATAGGCAACTACATATTTCCTTTTTGCTTTTTATAATTTTCATGTTATTAAACGAATACTGTTTAAATAATGTTCAACTAATTCTAAAGAAGAATTAAAGGTTTTAGCAAATTTCCCCTTTTTTTGTAAACTCTATCAAATAATATTTAATGCTTAATTTTGGTAAATCTTGATTACAAAATGTAATTAAAAAAAATAATGAAAGAGTGAATATATATTACCGCTCAAAGTCTGTGATTGGATTACTAGGATGATTGAGACACCACTCAATTTCTACTACACAAGCGTAAGGCTTAATATCTTGATTTATTTTAAAACATAAGGACAGTTTAAATGGCTGTGTGGTAGAAATTGAGTGCAAGTATTGAGTTTTAAGGATATTCCAGGGATAACTGCAGAAGAAATACGAGTTATGTTTTATAATAAACTATACTCCAGGAACGACATACAAAATAATTTATTCGAGAGTATCATTTGACTACTGCAGATCGTTCAAAAGTTCTAAGAAGAAGCGACTTCGATAATTTGTACACTGAATTTGTGCAGTAATTTTAGTCAGACGGAAGCGTAAATATCCGAGTTATATATTCAATACTAAATATAAATAAAAATAAATATAAATCTTTCTGTCATAATAGTTTCCACTTCCCTTGTTGTTGTTTTATTATTATTTTGATGGTATCTGTAATATAATATAAGATAATTCGTAAAGTTTACATTACAACATGTAGTCTTTCCTTTAACAAACGAAATTCTAAAATTATTTATCGGAAATATAACACACGTTGTATCTCAAACCTGCTATGTGCTTTCAGGACTGGGAAACTGATCTCTTGTATTTAAAAGATATGGTTCCATTAATTTATGTCCGCCATTTTCTTTGTTTACTTTTATTATATTTTCCGCCAAAGTAATGTTTTATATACTTATTTAACAAAATATAAATCCTGAATTAAAAACTAACCATTAAAAAATAACTAGCAACTAATTCAAACATCAAACTAATAAAATTAAGGTAACTACCATTCTGGTCATGAAACTACCGACCATTAAGTTACAGAGAAACTACTGACTTGAAAGGAAACTACTGACTGTGCCTGAAAAGAAGATCCGCATCTCCGCGCTGGCTAGATGTATATGAGCACCGGCAAGCATAACTCTCAGTAAAGTATCGTTGTGTCTATCGTTAAGCACCGCTATTATGAGACACCTCATGAAGCTGTAAGATGCGAAGTCGAAGAAACACGACAAATTTACAGTCCTAGCACGGAACAAAAAATTTGCATGGACTATACAAGATAATGAGATTTCTCCTGAAGAATCCCAGTATTTGTTTCTGAAGCAACAATTCAGACAAATAACGTAGCATATTTCTGACAGTATCAACGACAACCAACGTTATTTCAGATGAAGGTCGTTAAGAAGGACGGGAGATTTTTTAAAGCAAAACCCTGCATCTTCAGATACCCAGCCTGTCATCTTCATATCTTCATCAATCTCTGGTAACAAGAGTTGATTACAACTTGGACATCGATAAAATCTACACTTCTTCTTGTATATCCTTATATATACTGTGTTACAGCGACGGATCTAGGTGGGGCGGAGGGGGCGTACACCCCACCCCCTATTTTTTTCATGCTATAATTTGTTTAAAGGAGATCATTAATTTAAAGCTATGTATAGTGTAGATTATTAATTTTCTCACTAAATAATTATTTTTGTCGATTTTCCATTCCTCTTATTTACTTATGTTAAATCATGCTTCAGAAATTCTAATTTAGCTGTTTTAGCCAATCTAAAGGATAAAATTTTCTTTGCCCCCCAACCATGGTCGGAACCAGTTTTGGCGAAAAATTCCTCCCCCTATTTGAAAATGCTGGATCCAGCCCTGCGGTTATATACTTGATGAGATGTTTTTCAAACAATTTGAGAAATCTTTAACCTTCAACCTTTTTGCTAGCTTTCTCCATCCAATGATGTTAGTAGATTCATATTTAGCGTTGTTGTTGCTGCTATATTCAGTGACGATGCTTGGACATGGTTGTTTCATCATACACTCATATACAAATTACGTAAAGGCGAATCATTTCTACTTTTATTTATTAAGTGAAATGTGATGAGTGAACTAATGAAAACAGGAAATGCTTAATCGATATGCGGAAATGTCATCATTTTATTAGTAGATTAAATCAATGAGATGAAAACAAAAAACTTTCAACGACAATATAAAGGGGGTATAGCTCAGTGGTAGAGCATTCGGTTGCAGCTCGAATGGTCCCTGGTTCAAATCCGGGTGCCCCCTCTAATGTTTTCTCCACGATTTGTAAGTAAGATGTAGTTCCTATATTTCACAAACCTGTTTTAGTTCATATGGAATTTCAGGTTACTCGAAAAATACAGTATCGTTTCACTTTTGAAATATTGATGAAATTGTTCTTCGTCAAGTATGTTATGTTCTATCCCACCATGACATTGCATGACTTTTCCTTCTCACAATACACCTTGCGCAATAACACGTCATCTTTTCAACACACTCTGTACATTTTAATGAAAAACAAATTACAAATTCAGATTCCTTGTCAAAAAGCAAACAAATAGGCAAATTTTTAGAGTTATTGATAAATCAGGAAAGCGTTATCAGCTTTTAGAAAATGTTCAATAACCAAAGCCTCTTTATCATAACGAGGCTTAGGTTGCTAAATCTAGATTTAAGAAGTCTTTGACAGGATATGGTCATGAGCCATTAAATCGATCTGTTTGGATTAAAAATTTGAAAAATAGCCTACACAAGCATAAAAATTTTTTTTTCCTAAATGCCTCCTCTCCATAGTTGGGGGGCGAAGAAATTTTTTAAATCTAGTTGCTCTAAAAGTGCTATTTCAGTGATTTCTGGGGCTGCCTGGGCATGAAATAAACATTGTTATTACCCCCAAAACAATCAAAACCATGTTTTCTTTATATCCAATTTTATAATTTACTACTTTGCAAAAATGTAGGGTGGGGCTACAGCCCCACCCCCAGCCCCCATGGTGTCGTAGGGCCTGTCATGACTGAGCTATGGTTTCCCACAACAACAACGGATATCATATTCAATGTTGCTTTATTGATTTTTCGAATGTTTGATTTCTTGAAAATTTGATTTTAAAATTTTGTTGGAAATTGATGTTGCACCAGAATTATCATTTTACAGTCTCTACATAATTGTTTGATTATATTCTCATATTCAAATTACGTAATGACGAATCATTTGACATTTATTTGTTAAGAGAAAGTTGATAGTCGTCAAACTAATGTAAACAGGAATAGATTTAATCGGTATGCGGAAATGCTATCACCTTATTAGTAAATTAAATCAATGTAATGAAAATAAAAAACATTTAATGTAATTCACAAACCAGTTGGAGTTCATATAATTTTTCAAGTAATTCGAAAAAACCACTACCGTTTTACTTTTGATATATTGATGAAATTAATTTTCGTCAAGAATGTTGTAACTTAATAAGACTCAAGACATCACTATCCTATCCCGTCGATGTATTACGTACCCAGGCTAGTTTCGCTTACATATCTCGTTAGGATATAAAGTAGACTAACGTAGCGCTGAAACATGCGATGGTTAACTAAAACATGACTATTATACGACTATATATGGCTGTTATATTGAATCATTTTCCTCTTCACAAATTATATTTTCATCTCAATATCGTCTCTGTCTGATCTACAATCCAGACAGAATTTCCAGCCATTTTGAGGTTTTAGGCCAACCTCGTTCCCAGGGTCTTTTTTCCTTTTTGATGTTTCTGATAGCGGAAGAAAAGGCCCTGGCATCGTCTGCGC
>JANTOQ010255587.1:0-13368 GCA_027564595.1 Bythotiara depressa | reverse complement strand
ACCATGATTTAGTATTTCATCAATATTTTTAATGGATAATTAAAGGATTACTATTCATATTGTTGACTGCAAGGTTTAGTTCGAAGAAAAAAATTAATATTCTTAAGATTTATTCACCTTGTTTAAAAGGTATCGAGGGACCTTAAGTAATTAGTAAACTGGTAAAGTTTAACTCTTTCCGTAGTTATATCTATGAACAATTTCGCAGCACTTGTTGAATTTGATGTTTCAATTTTTGGCGCTTTGTGTCAATATATTATGTCCAGGATTGTAGCAATGAATTTAGATCACCTCCAAATCCAATCTTCAAGTCGACTTATAACTCACATTAGCTTGGTGCGTTAGTCCCTTACTGTAAAAAAAGTTGATTCGTTTTAATAAACATAAGCCAACTCGTCGACTCCAAATTGTCTTGTACTTTTGTCTGAAAACCTAAATCAACACATTATTCAAATAAGTCCGTGATTCAAGTCTAGTCGTTGGGAAAATCGGTGCTTCCCATTCGTTTGTAGCTAATTCAATTGGAATCGTAACACCTCTAAAGTCAGTCACTCGAATTATTTTTCTTAATAAGTGCCATGTTGTTTCTAAGCAGTTGTCGTTTTATTAAAAAAGCATTTAACATTCTCATCTCAAAGTGTTCTACTTTTATGGAGAAGTCAGTCCATTTGTCTTACCAAGGTCTTACTATCTAAAATTGAGTGTTCCAATTTTCGATATCAAAATTTTGCATGCAGATTTTCCATAATAAGGGCTAAAATTGAGTGTTTTTGAAATTTTGTCTAGTTGTTGAGATATTCTAGAAAATTAAGAAAACCTGCAACCTCGTTCTCAGGGCCTTTTTTCATTTTTTGATATAACTGATATGGCGGAAGACATCAAAAGAGAAAGAGGCCATGGGTACGAAGTTTGGAAAACCTGATGTCTTTCTGTTTTCAGAAACCAGATTTGTGGCTATTGTTAATTTCTCAGGGACAAGATATTTCTAAAATTCTGAATACGTGAGATTAGTATCTTATTATGGAGAAGCTACATGCAATTTTAGCCACTTTTATATCTACGTACCATCAAAGAGTTTTCCTGATCACTATGGGAAGTTAGAAATCGTGGAAAACTTTAGATTTTGTGATACTGGTTGTGAGGAATGGTTTCTTCGGAATAATAGAACATTTTGAGATACTTGTGTTACAAAAAATTGTTTTGTTCAATGTTCCATAGCAAAAAACAAGCTTCTTGAAACAAATACTCGCACTACTTTTTAAGACACCCAGTTTAAGTATGTACAAACAAAAAATTCACCAACCACAACAATTCACAAATCTGTAAAATTGGAAAGCCAATGAAAGTTTATGTCACACATCGGTAATAACCGGTTCAAGTGCAGTAAGTATAACATCCTCCTACCACCACACACAATGGACGCGATAATCCTACCACCACACACAATGGACGCTACCACCACACACAATGGACGCGATAACAAAGATGGATGGTATGATATCCACAAAAACATGTTCGATTAACGAAACAATCACCGAGTGCGATCATTAGTCAATGAAATACCTTTTCAAAAATGTATCCACTTAGAAAAACTTCCCCTTTTGAGGGACGAGTATCACCCTTTGAAGTTATGATACCTAATTGGCCGAATTCCTATGGCTGAATCCGGAGGATACATTGAAAATTCATCATTGTTCGTCTTCTATACCTGGCTTTACACTTCTGAAATGAGTTCCACCACCTAGTGCATGCGATAGTCAATGAAATTACCTATTCAAAAATGCGTCCCCTTATGAAATTCCCATAGTGTGGTCGGAGTATCACCCTTTGAAGTTATTGTATCTAATTGGACGAGTATATATGGATGGGTACGGAGACGACATTGAACATTTAACATTGCACGACCTCTAAAGGTTACTTCACACTTCGGAATTGTTTTCCAGCGTCTAGTGCGATCGATACCCAATAAAATTACCTTTTCAAAAATGTAACCACTTATGAAATTTCCCCTTTTGTGGGAATAAGATTACCCTTTGAAATTATGGTACCTAAATGGACGAATTCCTATAGCTGGCTCCGGAGGCAACATTGAAAATTCGTCATTACTCGAATTCTCCACACTACTTTACACTTCTCAAATGGGATCCGGCACCCAGTGCGAGCGATACCCAATGAACTTACCTTCTAAAAATGTATCCATTTATGAAATTTCACCTTTTGGGGGACGAGTATCACACTTTGAATGTTATGACATCGAATTGGCCGAGTTCCTATGGCTGGGTCCGGAGGCTACATTAAAAATTCTTCATTGTTCCTCTTCTATACCTTGCTTTACACTTCTGAAATTGGTTCCAGCACCAACCTAGTGTATGCGATAGCCAAGGAAATTACCTATTCAAAAATGTGTGCCCATATGAAATTCCCATTTTGTGGTCCCACTATCACCCGTTGAAGTTATGGTAGTTAATTGGATGAGTTCCTACGGCTGGGTCCGGAGGCTACATTGAAAATTCATCATTGCTCGACCTCTATACCTTGCTTTACACTTAGGAATTGGATTCCAGCTCCTAGTGCCATCGATAGGCAATGGAATTTCCTTTTGAGAAATGTATCCACTTACGAAATTTCCACTTTTAGGGGTCGAGTATCACCTTTTGAAGTTATGGTACCTAATTGGACGAGTTCCTATGGCAGGATCCGGGGGCTACATTGAACATCCATCATTGCTCGACCTCAATACCTTGCTTTACACTTCCGAATTTGGTACCACCACCTAGTGCGATCCATACCCAATGAAATGACCTATTTCAAAATGTATCCATTTATGAAATGTCCCCTTTTGGGGGCCAAGTATCACCCTTTGAAGTTATGGTGTCTAATTGGACGATTTCCTATGGCTGGCACCGGAGGCTACAGTGAAAATTAAACATTGTCGACCTCTACATGTTACTTTACACTTCGAAATTGGATTCCAGTACATAGTGCGATCGATAGCCAATGAAATTACCTTTTCAAAAATGTATCCACTTATGAAATGTCGCCTTTTGTGGGCCGAGTATCACCCTTTCAAATTATGGTATCTAATTGGACGAGTTCCTATGTCTGGCTTCGGAGACTACATTGAAAAATTAACATTGCACGACCTCTAAACGGTACTTTACACTTCGGAATTATGTACCAGCGTCTAGTGCGATCGATAGCCAATGAAACTACCTTTTCAAAAATGTATTCACTTATGAAATTTCCCCTTTTGTTGGTCTAATATCACCCTTTGAAATTATGGTACCTAATTGGACGAGTTCCTATAGCTAGGTCCGGAGACTACTTTCAAAATTCATCATTGCTCGATTCTACACCTTGCTTTACACTTCTCAAATGGGTTCCAGAAGCTAGTGCGAGCGGTAGCCAATGAAATTACCTTTTCAAAAATGTATCCACTTATGAAATTTCCCCATCTGGGGGCCGAGTATCAACCTTTGAAGATATGAAATCTAATTGTCCGAGTTCCTATGACTGAGTCCGGAGGCTACATTGAAAATTGATCATTGTTCGTCTTCTATACCTTGCTTTAATCTTCGGAATTGGATCCCAGTACATAGTGCGATCGATAGCCAATGAAATTACGTTTCCAAAAATGTATCCCCTTATGAAATTCCCAATTTGTGATCCGAGTATCACCCTTTGAAGTTATGGTACTTAATTGGACGAGTTCCTATGGCTGGGTCCGGAGGCTACATTGAAAATCCATCATTGTTCGTCTTCTATACCTGGCTTTACACTTCTGAAATGTGTTCCAGCACCTAGTGCGATCGATAGCCAATGAAATTACCTTTTGAAAAATGTATTCTCTTATGACATTTCCCCTTTTGTGGGTCTAATATCACCCTTTGAAATTATGCTACCTAATTGGACGAGTTCCTATAGCTGGGTCCGGAGACTGCATTGAAAATGCATCACCTTGCTTTACACTTCCCAAATGGGTTCCAGCAGCTAGCGCGAGCGATAGCCAATGAAATTACATTTTCAAAAATGTATCCGCATATAAAATTTCCCCTTTTGGGGGCCGACTATCCCCCTTTGAAGTTTTGATATATAATTGGCAGAGTTCCTGTGGATGGGTCCGGAGGGTACATTGAAGATTAATCATTGTTCGTCTTCTATACCTGGCTTCACACTTCTGAAATGGGTTCCAGCACCTAGTGCATGTGATAGCCAATGAAATTACCTTTTCAAAAATGCGCCCTCTTATGAAATTCCCATTTTGAGATCCGAGTATCACCCTTTGAAGTTATGGTACGTAATTGGACGAGTTTCTATGGCTGGGTCCTGAGGCTACATTGAAAATTCATCATTGCTCGACCTCTATGCCTGCCTTGCTTTACACTTCGAAATTGAACTCCAGCACCTGGTGCGATCCATAGCCAATGAAATTATCTATTCAAAACTGTATCCACTTATAAAATGTCCATATTTAGTGGCCACGTATTACCCTTTGAAAATATGGTTTCCTAATTGGACGCGTTCCTATGGCTGGGTCCGGAGGCTACATTGAAAATTAAACATTTTCGACCTCTACATGTTGATTTCCACTTCGGAATTGGATTCCAGTACATAGTGCGATCGATAGCCAATGAAATTACCTTTTCAAAAATACGTCCCTTTATGAAATTCCCATTTTGTGGTCCGAGTATCACCTTTTGAAATTATGGTACCTAATTGGACGAGTTCCTATGGCAGGATCCGGAGGCTATATTGAAAATCCATCATTGCTCGACCTCTATACGTTGCTTTACACTTCAGAATTAGGTTACAGCACCTAGTTCGATTCATAGCCAATGAAATTACCTTTTTACAAATGTATTCACTTATGAAATGTCCCCTTTTTGGGGCCAAGTATCACCCTTTGAAGTTATGGTATCTAATTGGACGAGTTCTTATGGCTGGCTCCGAAGGCTACATTGAAAATTAAACATTTTCGACCTCTATAATTTGCTTTATACTTCGGAATTGGATTCCAGTACATAGTGCAATCGATAGCCAATGAAATTAACTTTTCAGAAATGTAAATGTATCCACTTATGAAACTTCCCCATTTGGGGGCTGAGTATCACCCTTTGAAATTATGGTACCTAATTGGACGAGTTCCTATGGCAGGATCCGGAGGCTATATTGAAAATCCATCATTGCACGACCTCTATACGTTGCTTTACACTTCAGAATTAGGTTTCAGCACCTAGTTCGATTCATAGCCAATGAAATTACCTTTTTAGAAATGTATTCACTTATGAAATGTCCCCTTTTGTGGGCCAAGTATCACCCTTTGAACTTATGGCATCTAATTGGACGAGTTCCTATGGCTGGCTCCGGAGGCTACATTGAAAATTAAACATTTTCGACCGCTATAATTTGCTTTATACTTCAGAATTGGATTCCAGTACATAGTGCGATCGATAGCCAATGAAATTACCTTTTCAGAAATGTAAATGTATCCACTTATGAAACTTCCCTATTTGGGGGCCGAGTATCACACTTTGAATGTATGGTACCTAATTGAACGCGTTCCTATGGCTTGGTCTGGAGTCTACATTGAAAATCCATAATTGCTCGACCTCAATACCTTGCTTTACACTTCAGAATTGGGTTCCAGCAGCTGGTGTGATTGATAGCCAATGAAATCAACTATTCAAAAATGTATTCCCTTATGAAATTTCCTTTTTTGGGGGCCGAGTATCACCCTTTGAAATTATGGTAACTGATTGGACGAGTTCCTAATGCTAGGTCCGTAGGCTACATTGAAAGTTCATCATTGCTCGACCTCTATACGTTGCTTTACACTTCGGAATTGTGTTCCAGTGACTAGTGCGATCGATAGCCAATGAAATTATCTTTTCAAAAATGTATTCACTTATGAAATTTCCCCTTTTGTGGGTCTAATATCACCGTTTGAAATTATGGCACCTAATTGGACGAGTTCCTATAGCTGGGTGCGGAGACTGCATTGCAAATTCATTACCTTGCAAATTCATTCACTTCCCAAAATAGGTTCCAGCAGCTAGTGCGAGCGATATGAAATTACCTTTTCAAAAATGTATCCTCATATAAAATTTCCCCTTTTGGGGGACGACTATCCCCCTTTGAAGTTTTGATATATAATTGGCAGAGTTCCTATGGATAGGTCCGCAGGCTCATTGAAGATTAATCATTGTTCGTCTTCTATACCTGGCTTTACACTTCTGAAATGGGTCCCAGCACCTTCTGCATGCGATAGCCAATGAAATTACCTTTTCAAAAATGTGTCCCCTTATGAAATTCCCATTTTGTGGTCCGAGTATCACCCTTTGAAGTTATGGTACGTAATTGGACGAGTTTCTATGGCTGGGTCCGGAGGCTACATTGAAAATTCATCATTGCTCGACCTCTATACCTTGCTTTACACTTCGAAATTGAACTCCAGCACCTTATGCGATCCATAGCCAATGAAATTATCTATTGAAAACTGTATCCACTTATAAAATGATCACATTTGGTGGCCAAGTATCACCCTTTGAAGATATGGTTTCCTAATTGAACGCGTTCCTATGGCTGTGTCCGGAGGTTACATGGAAAATTAAACATTTTCGACATCTACATGTTGATTTCCACTTCGGAAGTGGATTCCAGTACATAGTGCGATCGATAGCCAATGAAATTACCTTTTCAAAAATGTATCCACTTATTAAACTTCCCCTTTTGGGGCCGAGAATCACCCTTTGAAACTATGTTATCTAATTGGACGAGTTCTTTTGCCTGGGTTCGGAGATTACATTGAACAATTAACAATGCACGACCTCTAAACAGTACTTTACACTTCGGAATTTTGTACCAGCGTCTAGTGCGATAGATATCCCATGAAACTACCTTTTCAAAAATGTGTTCACTTATGAAATTTCCCCTTTTGTGGGTCTGTTATCACCCTTTGAAATTGTGGTACCTAATTGGACGAGTTCCTATAGCTAGGTCCGGAGAGTACTTTGGAAATTCATCATTGCTCGACTTCTACACCTTGCTTTACACTTCTCAAATGGGTTCCCGCAGCTAGTGCGAGCGGTAGCCAATGAAATTACCTTTTCAAAAATGAATCCACTTATGACATTTCCCCTTTTGGGTGCCGAGTATCACCCTTTGAAGATATGATATCTAATTGGCCGAATTCCTATGACTGGGTCCGGAGGCTACATTGAAAATTTATAATTGTTCGTCTTCTATACCTTGCTTTTATCTTTGGAATTGGATTCCAGTACATAGTGTGATCGATAGGCAATGAAATTACGTTTCCAAAAATGTATCCCCTTATGAAATTCCCATTTTGTGGTCCGAGTATCACCCTTTGAAGTTATGGTACTTAATTGGACGAGTCCATATGGCTGGGTCCGGAGGCTACATTGAAAATCCATCATTTCTCGACCTCTATACGTTGCCTTACACTTCAGAATTGAGTTGCAGCACCTAGTGCAATCGATAGCCAATGAAATTATCTATTCAAAACTGTATCCACTTATAAAATGTCCACATTTGGTGGCCAAGTATCACCCTTTGAAGATATGGTTTCCTATTTGGACGCGTTCCTATGGCTAGGTCCGGAGGCTACATTGAATATTAAATATTTTCGCCCTCTACATGTTGATTTACACTTCGGAATAGGATCCCAGTACATAGTGTGATCGATAGCCAATGAACTTACCTTTTCAAAAATGTATCCACTTATTAAACTTCCCCTTTTGGGGCCGAGTATCACCCTTTGAAATTATGGTACCTAATTGGACGAGTTCCTATGGCAGGATCCGGAGGCTATATTGAAAATCCATTATTGCTCGACCTCTATACGTTGCTTTACACTTTAGAATTAGGTTACAACACCTAGTTCGATTCATAGCCAATGGAATTACCTTTTTACAAATGTATTCACTTATGAAATGTCCCCATTTGGGGATCAAGTATCAACCTTTCAAGTAATGGTATCTAATTGGACGAGTTCCTATGGCTCGGTCCGGAGGCAACATTGAAAATTAAACATTTTCGACCTCTATAATTTGCTTTACACTTCGGAATTGGATTCCAGTATATAGTGCGATCAATAGCCAATGAAATTCCCTTTTCAGAAATGTATCCACTAATGAAACTTCCGCATTTGGGGGACGAGTATCACACTTTGAATGTATTGTACCTAATTGAACGCGTTCCTATGGCTTGGTCTGGAGGCTTCATTGAAAATCCATAATTGCTCGACCTCAATACCTTGCTTTACACTTCAGAATTGGGTTCCAGCAGCTAGTGTGATTGATAGCCAATGAAATCAACTATTCAAAAATGTATTTCCTTATAAAATTTCCCTTTTTTGGGGGCCGAGTATCACCCTTTGAAATTATTGTACCTGATTGGACTAGTACCTAAGGCTAGGTCCGTAGGCTACATTGAAAGTTCATAATTGCTCGTTCTCTATACGTTGCTTTACACTTCGGAATTGTGTTCCAGTGTCTAGTGCGATCGATAGCCAATGAAATTACCTTTTCAAAAATGTATCCACTTATGAAATGTCCCCTTTTGTGGGTCAAATATCACCCTTTGAAATTATGGTACCTAATTGGACGAGTTACTATGGCCGGGTCCGCAGACTGCATTGAAAATTCATCACCTTGCTTTACACTTCCCAAATGGGTTCCAGCAGCTAGTGCGACCGATATCCAATGAAATCACCTTTTCAAAAATGTATCCTCATATAAAATTTCCCCTTTTGGGGCCCGACCATCCTCCTTTGAAGTTATGATATATAATTGGCCGAGTTCCTATTGATGGGTCCGTAGGCTACATTGAAGGTTAATCATTGTTCGTCTTCTATACCTGGCTTTACATTTCTGAAATTGGTTCCTGCACCTAGTGCATGCGATGGCCAATGAAATTACCTTTTCAAAAATGCGTCCCCTTATGAAATTCCTATTTTGTGGTCCGAGTATCACCCTTTGAACTTATGGTACGTAATTGGACGAGTTTCTATGGCTGGGTCCGGAGGCTACATTGAAAATTCATCATTGCTCGACCTCTATACCTTGCTTTACACTTCGAAATTGAACTCCAGCACCTTATGCGATCCATAGCCAATGAAATTATCTATTGAAAACTGTATCCACTTTTAAAATGATCTCATTTGGTGGCCAAGTAGCACCCTTTGAAGATATGGTTTCCTAATTGGACGCGTTCCTATGGCTGGGTCCGGAGTCTGCATTGGAAATCCATCATTGTTCGACCTCTGTATCTTGATTTACACTTCGGTATTTGGTTTCATGACCTAGTGCGATCCATAGCCAATGAAATGATCTTTTCAGAATGTATCCACTTACGAAATGTCCCCATTTGGGGTCCAAGTATAACCCTTTGAAGTTATGGTATTTAATTGGACGAGTTCCAATGGCTGGGTCCTGAGGCTACATTGAAAATTTATCATTGCTCGACCTCTATATGTGGCCTTCCACTTCGGAATTCGGTTGCAGCACATAGTGCTATCGATAGCCAATGAAATTACATTTAAATAAATGTATTCACTTATGAAATTGCGCCTTCTTGGGGTCGAGTATCACCCTTTGAAGTGATGGTATTTAATTGGACGAGTTCCTATGGCGGGATCCGGAGGCTACATTGAAACTTCATCACTGCTCGACCTCTATGTCTTGCTTTACACTCCGGAATTGGGTTCCATCACCTAGTACAATTGATAGCTAATGGAAATACCTTTTCAAAAATGTATCCACTTACGAAATGTCCTCTCTTGGGGGCCGAATATCACCCTTTGAATTTATGGTACCTAATTTGACTAGTTCCTAAGGCTGGGTTCGGATGCTACATTGAAAATTTAACCTTGCACGACTTCTACTTGTTGCTTTACACTTCGGAATTGGGTTCCATCACCTAGAACGATCGATAGCCAATGTAATTATCGTTTCAAAAACGTATCCAGTTTTGGGGGCCGAGTATCACCCTTTAAAGTAATGGTACTTAATTGGACGAGTTCCTATGGCTGGGTCCGGAGACTACATTGAAAATTTAACATTTCACTACCTCTACTTTGTTGCTTTTCACTTCGGAATTGGATTCCATTACATAGTGCGATCGATAGCCAGTGGTATTACCTTTTCAAAAATGGATCGCCTTACGAAATGTCCCCTTTTGGCGTCGAGTATCACCCTTTGAATTTATTGTGCCTAATTTAACGAGATCTTAAGGCTTCGTTCGGAGCCTACATTGAAAATGTATCATTGCTCGTCCTCTATCTATACCTTGCCTTATACTTCGGAATTGTGTTCTAACACCAAGAGTGATCGATAGCCAATTAAATTATCTTTTCAAAAAAGTATCCACATACGAAATTTCCTATTTTGGGGGCCGAGTATCTCCCTTTGAAATCATGGTTCCTAATTGGACGAGTTCCTATGGCTTTTTCCGGAGGCTATATTGAAATTCATCATTTCTCGACCCATATAACTTGCTTTACACTTCCGAATGGGATTCCAGGAACTAGTTCGATTGATAGCCAATGAAATTATGTTTTCAAAAATGTATCCACTTATTAAATTTCCCCTTTTGGTGGCCGAGTATCACCCTTTAAAGTTATGGGACCTAATTGTACGACTTCCTATGGCTGTGTCCGGAGGCTACATTGAAACTTCGTCATTGCTCGACCTCTATACCTTGCTTTATATTTCGTAATTGGGTTCCAACAACTAGTGCGATCGATAGCCAATGAAATTATGTTTACAAAAATGTTTCTATCCACTTCTGAAATTTCCCCTTTTGGGGGACGAGTATCACCCTTTAAAGTTGTTGATAAATTATTGAAAAGGTGATTTCATTGGCTACCGACCGCTCTTGGTGCTCGAGGCCAATTCCGACGTGTAAAGCAACGTGAAGAAGTAGAGCAATGTTAAATTATCAATGTAGCTTCAGGATCCAACCATATAAACTCGTCCAATTAGGTACCATAATTTCAGAGCGTCGTACTTGGCCTCCAAAATGGGGAATTTCAAAAGTAGATACATTTTTGAAAAGGTAGTTTCGTTGGATATCGAATGTATTAGGTAGTGGCGGTCTATTTCTAAGTGTAAAGCAACGTGAAGAGGTCAAGCCATGATAAATTATCAATGTAGCTTCATGACCCAGCCATAAAAACTGGTCCAATTAGGTATCGTAATTTCAGATGGTCATACTCGGCATCCAGTAGGGAGAACTTCAAAAGTAGATACATTTGTGAAAAGGCAATTTCACTGGATATCGACGGAACTTGGTGATCGAGGCCAATTCCGAAGTATAAAACAACGTGAGGCGGTCGAGCAATGTTAGATTTTCAATGTAGCTTCCGGACCCGACCATAGAAACTCGTCCATGTTGGTACCATAAATTTAAAGGGCCGTACTAGTCCCCCATTGGCGGAATTTCAAAAGTGGATACATTTTTTGAAAAGGTAATTTCATTGGCTATCGAACGCATTAGATGCTGCCGGCCTATTTCTTTGTATAAAGCAACATTAAGAGGTCCAGCAATGTTAAGTTTCCAATGTAGCGTCAGGACCCAGTCATAGAAACTCGTCCGATTAGGTACCATAACTTCAAAGGGTCGTACTCATCTCCCAATATAAAAATTTCAAAAGTTGGTACATTTTTGAAAAGGTAATTTCATTGCCTATCGATCGCGCTAGGATCTCGAGGCCAATTACGAAGTATAAAGCAACGTGAAGAGTTCGAGCAATGTTAAATGTTCAATTTAGCTTCATGACCCAGCCATAGAAACTCGTCCAATTTGGTACCATAATTTCAAATGCTCGTACTAGTCCCCCAATTTGGGGGATTTCAAAAGTGGATACATGTTTGAAAATATAAATTCATTGGCTATCAACCGCACTAGTAGCTGCCGGTCTAATCCGAAGTATAAAGCAACATGAAATGTTCGAGCAATGTTAAATTTTCAATGTAGCTTCAAGACCCAACCATGGAAACTCATCCATTTAGGTACCATTACTTCAAAGGGTCGTACTCGTCCTCCAATATGGGACATTTCAAAAGTGGATACATTTTTCAAAAGGTAATGTTATTGGCTAAGGATACCACGAGTTGCTGGAGGCCAATGCCGAAGTGGAAAGCAACCCGAAGAGGTCGAGCAATGTTAAATTTTCAATGTAGCTTCAGGGCGCAGTCATAGAAACTCGTCCAATTATGTAACATCACTTCAAAGGTTCGTACTCGGCCTCCAATTGGGGGAATTTCAAACATGGGTACATTTTCGAAAAGGTAATTTCATTGGCTATCAAAAACGCTAGGTCCCCGAGGCCAATTACAAAGTATAAAGCAACGTGAAGAGTTCGAGCAATGTTAAATTTTCAATTTAGCTTCAGGATCCAGCCATAGAAACTCGTCCAAATTGGTACCATAACTTCAAAGGGTACCACCCTCGTCCCCCATCGGGAAATGTCAAAAGTGGGTACATATTTGGAAAGGTGATACCATTGCCCATCGACCGCATTACATGCTTGAGATCAATTCCGAAGTGTGTAGGAACGTATAGAGGTCGAGCAATGTTAAATTTTCAAATGCAGCTTTAGGACCCAGCCATAGAAACTCATCCAGTTAGGTACCATAACTTCAAAGGGTCGTACTCGTCCCACAATACGGGGAATTTCAAAAGTGAACACATTTTTGAACAGGTAATTTCATTGCCATCGATCGCACAAGGAACTGGCGGCCTATTCCTAAATGGTTTTTTTTTTTTTTTTTTTTTTTGTTAAATCTTTATTTTAATTCAGTAAATTATAAAAACATCATAAAGTCATCATAAAAAACTATATAATAAAGAAAAGACACAGTAAAAGAATGGGTCTATTAAAACCGAGTATATGATATTAATTCCCAAGTCTCTACTCATAACGCTTGCCAAGTCTACAGGGACATTCACGTGGTGTCCACTGCTTGATCATTGTTTTAAATAATGGAAATGAGGAAGCATTTTTAATATTTTGAGCCACTATGTTCCAAATTTTGGGCCCAAAGTATCTGAGACTATTTTTTCCAAAGACATCTGTTCTTGTCTCTGGCAGCAGAAAGTCTGTCATCGCTCTATTTGTTAACCTATTACTTCTTGTAAAAAGTTCAATGATGTGATTAGGAGACAGTTTCTTTTAACTTCATACATTTCAATGGCTAGTAACCGTATGTTGTTATGGTGAACTGTCACAGAGCCATCTCTAATAAGCAAATTTTGAAAACTACTATTGTAATCATTAAAAACAAAACGAAGAGCTCTTTCCTGGAGGCGATTGATTTTATTATTCATTTTTCTACTACAAAACAT
>JANTOQ010255365.1:0-13368 GCA_027564595.1 Bythotiara depressa | reverse complement strand
TTTTGACAAGGAATCTGAATCTTTAATCTGTTTTTCATTAAAATGTACAGAAGGGCTGTTTTGAAAAGATGACGTATTATTGCGCAATGATTTATGAAAGGAGTATTGTACTATGCTGAAGTCAACTTTTACCTATTGTCCTGCAAAAAAAGGATGTCCACAGAAATTTTAGAAATTTTACCCATGAGTTATATAGAAACGACTTCTCTAATAATTTAGTCAGTACACAACCTATAAATTTATCGGATTGTCATAACTCCTTAGAAGCAATACTCGATAATCACGCTCCGTACAAAATAGGGATTATCAGCCATTATGAAAAGATCTCGGTTGAAACATAAAGCAAATAAAACAAAATATAAAAACGATTATGAATTATATAAAAAGCAACATAACGTAATACTTTAATTTTGTGTGATTTCCGAAACAAATACAGCACTCGGCATGCTCTTTTGAATATGGCAAAAATGTCTTGATAAAAATAGTGTTGTTGATGCAGCACTGATGAACCTGTCTAAGCCTTCGATTCCTTGCCTCGTGATATCTTGCTTGCCAAATATGTAGCTTATGGCTTTAGTAAGGAGATATCACAACTACGTTCCCAGGGCCTTTTTTCATTTTTGATGTTTCTGATAGCGGCATATTTTATTGCTTCGCTTATCTCGCATATCGCATATGGAAAACAAGCTGATGGTACGGGCCAGCGAGAATATACTGTTTATTTTCCGTAAGTCTTGACAACTGCAGTTGAGAGAAAAGAACAATATGGAGAAGGTCGTTTGGGAAGAAAAAAAACGCACTCACTTAGAAGAGGTTAGCTAGCTAGCTAGTCTAACTAGGCTGTTGAAATGCATTTATTTCGCTATGTTATCCTTTTTTATTAGTGCAGACAGTTTTAGCTAGTAGTGTGTGCAACTTGTGAGCTAGCTCCCTGGAAAGTTTGGTATCATTTGGAGCTAGCTAACTTACAAAAAGATAGCGTTTTGAAGCGTTTAGCTAGCTAGCTTAGCTAACCGACCCCTATCGCCATTTTCGTTTACCCTCGTTGATCAATCTTTTCTAAATATCATGAGACTCTTGGGAACATGTAGCTAGTAGAATGTCCCCACAAGCTCCCTGGTTAGTTTGGTATAATTTGGAGCTAGTACCTCAAACATATAGCTATATAGCTAGCGTTTTTGAAGTAAAACCTCGCTAGCTAAGCACTAATCGCCATTTATTTCTACTTTTTTTTAGCTATCTTTACCTCTTGTAAATGTGTTAAAGCTCTCTGTTGAATTTTGGATAATTTGGAGGTAGCTAAATACCACAAAGTTAGTGTTTTTGAAGTGCAAGCTAGCTAGCTAGTTGTTTTTTTAACTTTGTTTTTCTTCTATGACTTTTTGCCACTGCAATTGTTTAGTAGAGCTACACTAGCAATTAGCACTTATTCCTGCCTAATCTTCACTTAGGTGACAAGAGAAAATACAACAAACGTAATTTTCACGGTTTAATCTGGAATAGGCGTGGCTATTACCGTGCATTCTGGAATAGGCGTGGCTGTTACAGTGCCTGCCGTTACAGTGCATAGGTGTGGCTGTTACGGTGCATTCCGGTACATTTCTTACCAAGAGAGAGTTAAAAATGTCTGATTGCTCAGGACATGTATGGTTTTATCTCCCTGGATTAAAACAAACCTATTCGGCCTCGATAAGCCAAACGGAGAGGCATTTATTTATTTCTATTAGCATCTTTTCGAATAGGGAAAAAACCGTGGGAGATAAAACCAAATATCGTTATCGTAAACCGCTGTAGAAACGTCATCTCGTCGATCTCATTGAGTGATCCCAAAACGTCAGTA
Organism: Bythotiara depressa; assembly: GCA_027564595.1. Taxonomy (NCBI): domain Eukaryota; kingdom Metazoa; phylum Cnidaria; class Hydrozoa; order Anthoathecata; family Bythotiaridae; genus Bythotiara; species Bythotiara depressa. Next base: position 11,528 of record JANTOQ010255365.1, on the reverse strand, counting down.
GAGCAGTCATTTTTTGCACCTTTTGAGGCCAAATCTTTACCGAGCCTAAGGAAGGTCATGAGAAATATGTCGTTTCGTAGAACATAAAATAAGAAATAAAAATGATTAGTATATCAATATACTAGTAATGTTAAAAGCTAACGTTACTATCAAGTTAAATTAAACTTCATTACACATACTGTAAAAACCGAAGCCGAGAGGCTACGTGTCACCTCGTCTCCCTATTTAAAGCGATTTTCTGCGCATGCGCAGCACACAGAACACGTGACTTCGTTTTAGAAACGTCAGGAAAACACTTACCAACTAACCACGGTCTGTTGGTAAGATAATTAGTTCTTATGGTGTAGATGTAGAAAAATGTTTGTTTGCAAATTTTGAAATTGTTTTTGAGACTTGTATAACATGACGAAACTTTGAGAATTTACAAGCTAGCTTGTACTTGTAGAGTTGCAGAAAAAGTTTGTTTCGCAAAACTTTAAAATTATATATTTTTGGTACTTAAACACTAGACCTAAACTTTGTTTACGTGTTGCATATATTGTATTTATGTCACTGTTGTCACTTTCTGTATGTACTTATACTTGTGAATATTGACATGAAAACCGGCTACACGAGCTTCTGGCAGAAGTGATATCCCCACCTTTGAGTGGATAGTATGAGCAGTTCCTGACATGCTCAGGGGACCGGAAATGCCTAGCATGTACGGCGTATCTATTATTACCTTATGTTATTACTGTGTGCAATAAATGGCCTTTTCCTAGTAAATATGATATATACACAATTTCACAGTCTCAGAGAAAACAATAGCTCTCCTATCCTGAGCATGTGCAGTAAGATTAGTAAAAGTAAACAATGGTAGGTAAACTTTAGCTAAATTATAAGAGTTTGACTGGGAGATAAACGGAGACAAATTAAAATATTTTTTTATCTGGAGTTATAAAAGGCTATTTGCTTAGGATATTTTATATGTTATAGCTAACATACTTTCCAACATATTTTGACAAAAATTATATTAAATATATTTATAGTTTCCAGCATAAAAAAATATATCACGTTTTGCCCTGGTCAGGGCACTCTTTTTAAAGCACTCAACGATGGAGTTCTATTGTTTCTGAGACTGAAACTGTATATTGCAAAGTGTGAAACGATTTTGAGAAATCCCGGATACAAGGGAAGGGGAAAAGTATGTGAAATGTTGACATTTTAGCTGTATATAATTCACGTACACTTATTGCATAAACATTTTTAATTTTAAGCTATGACTGTGTTCAATCTAAACTATTCATAGCCTGTGACTTAGTAACTATGTATACGTGACTTTTAAAAATATTTAGAGATAATGCACTAGTGCTTTGCTACTTCCCGGATACAAGACAAGTTTTTGCAGCTATAAGTTTTCCAAAAAACCCACTTATTGGCCTGTAATAGACCCAAAAGAAAGCCTTGCAGATAACAGGCCAATAGGCTGTTCTTGTTATTACTTGATTTGGAGTAAACGAATTTGTCACCACAAATTATATTTGCTGAATTTTTTTTTGGCTTAGTGGAGTAGAAGGTTCAAATGTAGGGGTTCTTTTTTTGTATATTTTTAAGCCATGGCTATATAATAAAAACTAGTGTTTCTTTAAGAGGCGGTGTATGCAATTAGAGTATTAAATATCCCTAGCCAGGTTATGATTTACCCATATTTTTAGGGCCAAAATGCCCTACCCCCTCTAAAAAAATTTGTAGTTGATGAAATTGAATGAAACTTTCCATAAATGTTACATGAACAAAGACAATAACAAAAATCCAAAATTTTTCGAAACAATGACCTATTGTCTTTGTATTATTTCAAAACAATAGAAATATAGGTATCTTTTAAAACTGCAATAATTATATTTCTATACACTGGAATTTCTTCAAACTTTGTACATGTTATGAACACGAGCATAGCTGATTAAAAATTTGAAAATAAATTACAAGTAAATACCCTTTGTCTTTCTATTGTTTTAGAACAATAGAACAATAGAAAATTGTTGAAATTGCAATAACTTATTGTCTACTTGACCGATTATCACCAAACTTTGTACAAATAAAGTTTCCAGGAAGACCTTAATATATTTTGAAAAATAAATTTAAACAATGGTCTTTTGTCTCTTTATTGTTTTAGAGCAATAGAACAATAGGTCATTATGAAAATTTCAATAACTTAGTTTCCACTTGCTTGATTTTCACGATGTCATTTGCAATAATAATAGACAAAATAGACCAAAAATGAATAAAACATATGTTGTTATGGGTATACGAATATATGCACATGATTTTTTTTTGTATATACCAGTTCAAAAATTTGGGTGTGGTCAGCCACCTGCTGGCAAAAAATTTATATATTTTTTTCATAAATCTATTTGATATATATTTTGCGGCAAATTGCAGCATATTTGGATAATTTAATCATGAGTTATTTTTAAAAACCGCGGGGTAGGGCATTTTTGCCCTCCACCCCAAATAAAATAGGGTTAAACTAAATGTACTAAGAACGCTTGCTGTAAAAGCCACGAACTATTACACAATTACTTATAATCATCGTATACTCAAGCATACTATACAATAAATAGTGTTTTAGTGCAAAAGTCCTTCATATGCATTTAGCGTTGTGGATCTAACAAATTGGAACCAGTTAAGATTTCAAAAGCAATCGTTGTTGTGGACCTTTGTGAATTATAATTATCGTCGTTTTGGACCTTTGGGAATTATAAATATACTACAAATAAGTCGTTCTTAGATAGATCGCCACAAGCGAAGTGGCAATGTTATAGTATCAGTACAAATCAATATTTAGGGGTGGTTAACGCTCTCGCATGGTCGGGGTTGTGTAAGGCCTACCTACCGTATTTTTAGGTGGTTCCAAATTGTTAGATCGTCATTCTCTATAATAACGAGAAGCTACGTAATGCAACGAGTAATGAACGACTAACCTAGCTCAGCTCCTAAGCATGGTCTGGAAACGCGGAATTAATGAAAACCAAACGTGTACTGTATTCATAACCTGGCCGTCACTAGAGACAAGATAGATAGGCCAACAACTAAGATCGTGATACGTATGTTTGATCTATTGTTGTCTATTGATCAAATTAAGGCTTTCGATAGAGTTGACAGGAAATTCATGTTCCAAATACTCGCGTTTTTAAAGTTCCTTGGCTAAACTTAGCCTGTATAGATACACGCAACAGGATCTAAGGTTAATGGGCACGTATCGGATTGTTTTCAATTGCAATAGTCATATTATACATACTTACGGCGAAAACCTTAACCCCAGCCATATTCAAGGCATTTACATTATGAAATACTGAATGCAAAATATCACTATATCCTATCGACATAATCCTCATTCTTACAGGAGATGGGAAGCAACACACGACACACTACAGTTATACGACCAACCTTCTGGAGCCAAAGTACATCCTGGTAAGTACGAAAGGGTATGTGTCAGTCGCAATCGTGGGTTATCTGATACACCATCTTGACATACCTGACGCCGCGCCCACGTTAAATTACGCGAATTTTAATTCGGACAAGTAAGTTTAAGGGCTCTAAATTGGTAACCTAGAGTAGCTTTTCGCTAATATCGAGATTTTCCCCTTAAGGGCAAGAATATATTAATTAAACAACTTGCTGCGGCCAAATTCTGCTACGCGGGTTTTACATACCTCTGTTTCAGTTACGCGGGTTTTACATACCTCTGTTTCTGCTAACGCGGGTATTACATACCTCTGTTTCAGTTTCTCGAATTTCATGAACAATTGAAGTTTAACTTTATAACAAACGTACTTTTTCAGATTCCCCGTCAAAAAACACGCCTATGCTAAAGATTTCAATGACACGAGGCAACCAGGAGAGTTGTTTTCGCTATAGTTGCCAACAATCACTAATTCGACTAATTGAAGATGGAGATCGTATCTTGACAGTAAGGGCATTATTGGAGCCTTTTGACCTGATTAATTTTGATCTCTTAATAGCAAAATTAGCTGCATACGGTTTCAATCTGAAATCTCTCAATTTCATATTTAGTTTCTTGTTAGGTAGATCCCAAAGAGTAAAACTAAATGGGTTTTATAGTAACTGGGTCAAAATCTTATCTGGTGTACCACAAGGAGCTATTCTTGGACCTATTATGTTCAACATGTTTTTAAGTGACCTATTACTTTTCATTGAGGAATGCGGTATTTGTAACTATGCAGATGATAACACTGCATCATCAACTGGAGATTCATACACTTCTGTTAAAAACAGCATTGACTGTGTCATTAAAAACTGTATTAGTTGGTTTTTCCAATAATTTTATGATCATGAATTAGGATAAATGGCACATAATGCTTTTCAGAAATCGCATTACCTACCCTAATACGTTTGCCATGGGTAGCACAGTAATAAACGCAGAAAATTCAGTGCAGTTGCTGGGAGTATTAATTGACGATAATTTAAACTTTTCTCTGCACATAGAACAAATGTGTAAAAAGGCTCGGGGAAAATTAGCTGCATTAAAAAGACTCAGGTCTTAACATCAGCGAAGCAAAAGCCGTACTCTTCTCAAATATCTACATTTGATCTCAATTCAATTACTGTCCACTTATCTGGATGTTCTGCAACAAAACAATAAATGCTAGAATAAAAAGGATTCATAAAAGGAACCTTAGAACAATGTTTTGCGAATTTGAGTCATCATTTGACGTTACAAGTCTTACCGGTAATTTAAATATTTAATGACTGAAATATACAAATCAGTCAATGATATTTCACTTATTTTTATGTCAAATATTTTCAAACCTGCTCCAACAAATAACAACTTAAGAACACAACATAGATTACAAATATCCAATGTTAAATCAGTTACTAATGGATATCAATCAATTAATTTCAGAGACAGCATAATTTGGAACTCCAGCTTTAAATCCTTTAAACTACTTATTAAACAATGGAACAGTACTGGATGCAACTGTCCTATATGTTGTTGATCAAACAATTTATTATTTATATTTTATTTGTATTTATTTATTTATTTCTTCTTTTTTTGTAAATTGTTTTTAATGTTGATTTTAATAAGAATTGTATAGCTACGACTGTATTCGACAATAAATAAAGTTATCATTATTATTATTATTATTATACACTAGTACGCCATAGGTCAAAGCCTTCTTAATTTCAAACTTCCCATGTTCCGCCTCCTATGCATTCGTACAATATACATAATATAAATCTTTGTTTGCATGAATGCGAGGAGAGACATGACACATGCGAAATTAAGAAGGCTTTAACCGTTGAAACAACCCTTCTGATTGGTGTATGGCATTGAGATTTTGCGAGCATAAGCATATTTTTTGATGAGGAATCTGAATCTGAAATAAACTTTAATTTTCATGAAATTCGGGTAAGATCTTATTATATATTTGGTATATTCCAATCATTTTACCTATATAAATATTAAACTATCTACAGATAGCTACTTTGTTCGCGCTAATAAATTTACAACAAAACTTAGGTTTGAAACGAGAAGTAAACTAGCGAATAGCAAATATTACGAAATTTTTATGATGTCTTCGATGAGCGAGTATCTGGACGGCTTTCTTGCACATTGCATTAGACGCTCGCATAAAGCAGCGTGTATCTTGATTGTTCTTATTTCCACCGAGTTAAGCGTTATCATCAGAATAAACTGGGACGAGCGTTTAAACTAAGGGCTCCCCGTGTCCAACTGTCTTGTACAACCGCAGTTACTTCATTACCAAAGTACCTATGCTCCGCGCGTGTAAGACTCTGGTAAACTGAAAAAGTTTAAATCGTAAGTTCTTTTTATCTGTATTCACTCAAACTTCACTTGTGGTGAACTCATTTTGCAACCTCGTTCCCAGGGCCTTTTTTTCCTTTTTGATCTTGGAACGGTGGAAGAAGATCAAAAAGGAAAAAAGGCCCTGGGAACGAGGTTGCTCATTTTGGTTAATTGGCACGATAATTCAAGACCATGATTTCTGCTATGAAATTTGTAGTTTGTTTGCATATAAAAAAACTAACTAAAATTTTCTGTAATATAGACATTGCCATAATTAATTTATATCTGAATTCTTATGTTATAAAACTGTAGGTTTCAACATATCCTAAAGAAAATGTGTGTAACTTACCTTAACCTAATTTACAAAATTATTATTCCACAAGTGAAGGGGAAATGTCCCACGATTAATTTAAAGGTGTTAGTTTAAACTTTTTCAATTTATTATGACGTAAGGCCAAGGAGGTTTTGGTAAGACGGAGGTATCTCGTTTATCATCGCGGTGGTTCCGTGGGACAGGTCACAGCTATTTCCTCGGTAGTTCTTTCAGTAAAGTTCCCAAAGGAGGAGCACGAAGGAGGATGAGGTAGTTATTTACGACCAAAGAGGAAAATGTAGATAGCAGCTTCTGATACCTGTCTCTGAGGTTTCGTGAAATACCTCGGAAATTGCATTTATTTCACCGACTTAGGAATTTATGACGACACAAAGACCCTGCACTTTAAAGTAATCAAACAGACGTTTCTGTCTTATCGTTCCTTCCCGTGGAAGCAAAACACAGTCTCTATAATTGAAATGAATTGATAAAGAAACACAAGGACACTGTAGAATGAGATTTCTTTAACTTAGGTATCACCTGGTAGATCATTTCTGGGTGTTTTCTATTTTAAAAATACAAATATTTACAAGATGTACAATTAAATATACACAAACAAGGATAAAAAATAAATATAAACAAACAGGTAGAAAAAAAGGAAAGAAATAAAACCGTTTAGAGTGAGTTATACATTTCATTGGAGACAATAAGTTCCTTAGTAATTATACTATTCCAGTTTTTATCTCTACCTACCCATGGACGTAAATATTGTGAAATATTTTCTCCTCGCGCCTCGTCAGTAAAGTAACGTAATTTCACACACGAAATAACACTAACCTCTGAAATTTAGTGTTTTTTTACAATCCAAGAAATATTGCAAAATAATTATATGATGCTACACCTGGAATGAATTAGCGAACCCCCTGGAACGTTAAATATTTGAAATACCTGAAATCCACGGCCATGATCCTGTGCCGATGAAATATAGATGATCACTCCCATATATGGAATATCCCGATGGATGATCTTTCCCAAATATGGAATATCCCGATGGATATGCAACTGATCAAGATTTTGATCAAAACTACACTTTCCTAAAACCTGTAAACAATGTTTGAACTGTCAATAAAATCCTTTCCGACATTAGGTGTATATTCCACATTGGCGTTTACATCTAATCGGATGTCTTGACGTACGTTATGACGTTTGCCGCTATTCATGTTGTTACTTGTTTGTGTCATTCTCGGAGGGCTGTCAGTCGTTCCGTTCAATAAATTACCTAACGATGCTCTTCTACCGATAATTTGTTGCTGTTCTGCGGGTTTCTCAGAAATAAAACTATTTGTAGACCTTCGGCGCTCCTTCATATCCATACTATCCGATTGTAAATTCATTAAGGAGCCACCGTACCTACCATCGTCTTCTAGTGTATAATCATCTGACGCTATTTGATTCGGCAATCTTCCGATAGAGTTTGGACGCCGTGGTGAAAGCTTCCTCCTTCCTTCTATACGATTATATTTTTGATTAAATGGCGTACTATTATTGATGGCGTAATTATAACTGTTGATACTTTGTGTGTCAGAATCTGTCGGATAATAATCGTCATTGGCTATATTTTCCGATTCTACCGTGGCAGTGTTAATGATATTTGTAAGTGCCTGTCTGATTGACGATAATTCGTGTAAACTATCTTTCTTCTCAAGTAAACAATTCTGTAAGTCTTTAGCTTTTTCTTTTACTGCTATTATGGAATTATGCCGTTTCCATTGAGACGACTTTAAGCCTTTTATTTCTTCTCTCAACAATTTGTTGGCTTTCTGATACTTTTCTGCTTCACGACTCATTCTTATACTTTTATGTTCAAGTCGTTGCAGTTCTTCACGGAGGACACCGTTTGCCGACTGACAGGCTTGCAGTTCGTCCAATGTGTTCATATTACTTCGTTGTGCGCGTCGTAATTCTTCCGTCAGCGAGTAATTAGCTTCCTCGCTCTGTTTTAATTCGGAGAGTGCATTCGAGTTGGAGTCTTGTAAAAATGACATATCTTCTCGTAATTGGTTGATCATGTTCACGTACTTCGTTTCTACATCACTAAAACCATTTTTGGGAGATAATTGATGATTATTGGATGGTGGAGATTGTTGGTTTGGCGATGAGGAATACCTTTGGTAGCGACGATTGTCATTGTTTGGTGATGGTGTGTTTCTCTCCATAATATCACCGTTTGCAGTGTGTCCCTTTACCTAAGATCAATACATACAGAAAATATTTATCGCGCTATTAATTTTCACCGTGTTTAAAATAAAGGAGCGTTGTAATTTGAGGTTAGTGCATAATTTGAGGCTAGAGTACTAAATCATATGGTTAGACTAAAATTAAGAACTAAAGCCGTACTTACAAGTTTTAAAGTCGAGTTAAAAACCATGATTTAGTACACTAAGCGAGAATTAACTAAGTTAGAAAATCCAATTATATAAGTGAGTATTCTACCATTGTAACTTGGAGTTGGAACTGCAAGGTAGAGTATTTACTCTTTTAAAAGTAGAATTTCATATTAGAGTTATCACGTGCTTCAAGATTAATTATATGTTACGGATGTCACGTGATACATTGTTGTGTGATTAATTGTCAAAGAAACACTTTTACCAAATCTCACAGACAAATGCATAAAACTTTGTGGTGGATACAAGAATCGGAACATGTCCGTCGTAGAAAGCATTAACAGCTGGGTGTTTTCAGAGGCACAAGGGACGGACGAAGCCCATGGAAGTTTGCGATGTTTTTGCCTAAAACGTTGCCCCAAAGTACACCTTCTAGCTCGTAGAAGAAGCTGTGTGCGAAAAATGTGGGCATCCGTTCGTTATAAAGAATACTACACTATGTTGAATGCGTTGAACCTGTCTTTATATGGATATTAAAATCAACCACGTATCCAGAGCCGTGTTTTCTATTTCATCGGCAATGTAACTAGGGAATATATTTTTTTATATATATTGACGAATTATGTGTCTTGATATAAATAAATTAATAAACTATATTTTAAGAATTGGAAATATTTAAAATTAAGCTCAGTTTTCCAAGTATTTATTGGTGAATGCTTAATAGGTAATAAGTAGGTGAGTCAACCTTACAATAGTAATGACGTCCCTTGCCTCATTCATTCATTCGCATATCAAGGTTCTTGGAAACATTTTCAGGAGAGATTTTCATTTTCAGGGATATACCCATAATTAAAGTGGTATAAACGCTTTTTCAAGGACTTGAAAACATTAACTTTTCAGACATCTCGACTCTTTTTATCAAGATGGGCAGCATCGCTACTTTTCTACACCTTCATATCATAACACATACACACATGTAAACACTGCTACACAGCAGCCGGAGTAAAGAAAAACCAACATTCATGCTCTTCTCCATATATTTCTATTTAATTAAATTTGGGGTTTTGATAATTGATAACCCAGTCAAAATTAAAATCCATCGGAATCAAAAGCATCTCAAAGCCTCAACGTAAAGTCCGCCACACCCACATTCACTATATCTTGGTCTGACCAAGTTAGTAAAATTCGTGTACCGGCACTTAATTGAGCATAAGCGCAAATAGTCGTGATCACACTTACAATAATATATCTCTATATATGTATAAATATAGCATAGGAAGTGTAGTTTTACAAACATGACCTTTGTCGCAGATAAAGTGTAAGGCCCTGTTTACATGAGAATCGGTTAAATAAATTGTATTCTGAATCGAGAGCACGTGTGAAATAATTGGTCAACCGAATTGCCAGGAATCAAGGATTTTTTATTTTTTTTTTTTTTTTTTAGTTTTTTTTTTATATATATGGCGAAAGATTTTCACTAGTCACATGCATGACTTAACTATGTCTCTATCCGGCTCTGATGGTGAGTGGGAATGGGCCCTGTAACTGATGATGAGTGGGAATGGGCCCTGTAACTGATGGTGAGTGGGAACAAGTACTGTAACTGATGGTGAATAGAAACAAAGTATATAATAATTAATAATTACAATAGTAAATAATAATAATAATAGCTTTCATTCCATAACAATAGTTAATGCGTCAAGAAAGTAGAAGTTTTCAATTAGTTAAGACAAAACATTTTAAATTTTCCGTACAGTTATAAAGTATCTACACTACATCGAAAACGAATAGTCGTACACCTGGCCAATTTATTTAATTATTCGTACACCTGGCCAATTTATTTATTTATTATGTTGACATTCTCTTACATTTGTGATTATATTTTCTCTATTGTGCACGTGCGTATGATCAGCGCGTTTTTATGACCATTCCGGATTGCTCATTTACACCACCTAACGAGTGGTTTTAATAAGTCGTTTGTAGCTAACCAATTCAGAATAATGGGTCGATTAACTAAAAAGAATGCAATATTCATACAAAACATCTATTTCTACGTCATCGTTTAATAGTTCCTCCACGAGAACGTTCTCAAATTTATTTCCCTTTAATATATAGTAACTAACCCCCTGGAAAAAGAAAACCAGCAATAAATTAGCAATGATATGATTTATTTCCGGGGGACACCAAACTTTAATGGCTCTTAACGTGTTAATTGTAATCAGAATTTTGTCTATAACTCCTTCTGCAGTAATAATAGAAGGTTTCTATTAAGCTATCAACCTATGTGTCGTGAAATTAAGGATTCTGACCAACATAAATATAAGCACTTATCTAATCTAAATAAACTTTATCTGAAGGCCCTCAACACGAAACAATTTTCATCCTTCGATCTTTATCGCTTACTTGGCAATTATGAAAGCTATTGTGGTTTTAACCCTTTAATGCATAGTGTCCCCGGAAAAGAATCAAGTCATCAGTGATTTCTTTACTATTTTGCTTTTTCCAGGGGGTTAATTATTGGAGATACAATATAAAATAAATTTGGTGAAAGCTGGCACGACTCCCGGTTCCTCATAATGTTACAAAAGTTTTCAATAGGACGTTTAATATAGTATGCTTATGATTTCGTTAATAAGATACGATCAGTTCTGTAAAATAAAATAAATGTATGTTATCGTGAAATATTCTCCCAAAATAACAGTTGGATAAAACATTTCAATGAAGATCATTCCATGAAACAAGCTGGCACATATCAATCGTCATTAATTTTTGTAATTAATTTTGGTTATTAATTGATAACTCGTGATTGCCAAACTCTGACTACTTGATGAATTAATAATTGTCAACACTAACCTAACTGTTAATAAATAAAAATTTATAACTAGTAGGTGAAGGTCTGGTAACTACTAACTTTATAATTGTACAAGAAAAAAAAAACGTTTAAAACTAAATAAACATAAAACCATTAAAGCCAGATGTTATAAAAGGTACACTGCTGAACATCTATGTAACCAACTTGAAG
>JANTOQ010255364.1:0-23151 GCA_027564595.1 Bythotiara depressa | reverse complement strand
CTTACTTACTTACTTACTTACTTACTTACTTACTTACTTACTTACTTACTTACTTACTTACTTACTTACTTACTAGTAGTTGTTGAAATCATGACGTTCCACACTGCGTTTCCATCAATAGATATAGTATTGCTCAACTCGCACGAGTTCGCTTTCTTCTAATTTCTTCTTATATTTGCAAAACGTTTACCTAAACTGTTCAGATCTTTTCTGTGCTTTGAACGTTCGGCGCAGTACTTTTCTAGGCATAAACGTCTCAAGCCATCTCTACTATAATTCAAAGTATTATCAGTATCGGTTTCATCTTGATATAACTTGGTTTTTACTATTATCATTTTAAGCGACACTCCCTCTTTTTTTTTCAAACTTCAATTGAAGGAGGTATTCTTCCTAGTCTTTGATGCTCACTATCCGCACCACACATTCTATTCGCTTTCTTTTTCCACAATTGGTTTAAGGTATTTGAAAATACATAACATCCATATGCAGTAACTATTCAAGAAGTGATCTGAGTCTCGGATTTCTATCAAAAGTCAATGCAGACTATAAATATATTTATATCAGCAAGATTTTACTTTTAATTCTCTAAAATCATTCTATAAATATTATGATAGCAAAACACTTTAGTTTATATCTCCTGCTATTGTTAAGATATTGCTCTTTGTAGTTTTCAGTTTTCTCAATTCCTCCAAATATTATACTTTTGATTGAATTTTCTGGACGAAGTTGTGACGCGATATCTTCTATGCTTCAAACACTATCTTATGTTTCCTCAAATTGCAGACGAAATAATGTTGTCGGCTTTGTGAATATGAGCATAGTGTTAAATTAAAATCAGAATAATAGACTCCTCGTAGGTGTCCAATATTAAAATCAGGGTGAGCATCTTTCGGATCAACAGCGGATGTTCGGCTCTTGTTACGGATTTATCTTCACATCTAGGGAGCCATTGATGTTCAAGCGATTCTTGCCTTAACTAATTTGACACCTCTTGCCAAAACCTTATGATCATAAATGTGGTTACTTCATCTGGGAGATTTGCAAATGGAAGGATGCCAATGTATTTGATAAGCTGTTATTTCTTTGTGTTGTTAATTGTTATATTTTTTATGTGATATTGTTGTTCTTCCCGTCGAATTTGGAATGTTTTGTTGTGCACGTGAATTATTGTAGGCACCCGTATTCGCCAGTAATTTTTTTCCCAGTACTAAATCCTGGTTCCTATGAGCATCTAGGTCCCGGAAATAATATAAGCGTTTTGTCATATTAACGGTGTTTTAAGTTTAAAACAGCTCACGAGAAAGTGCTAATAATGACAGCCACTACATACTTAGCATTTGTCTTGGTATTAGTTATAATTTCGTCAATGAAAAGTAAAAAATGTTATATTTCGTGCACAACAATATACATTATACAAAGCATATAATATAGAGAATACAAACAGCTCTTTCATAGTATAAAGAAGATACAAAAATGCATGACCTCGCCTTTAATTCATAAAATGGACTAAAATGATATTCTGAATAGAATCTAAAAAAATAATAATAATAATTTCATAATGTCAATAGCATATTATTTGCCTAGATAAATTTCTGTAAACGTTCGGTCAGAAGGCACAGTCAGATGACATCTTGGGAGGGTAACAGATTATTCCGTAATTATTGCCTTAGTAACCTATTCCTACAACTACTTGTCCAAAAATAACGCTTGCGTTATCATGAAAATGAATTGATTACATTCTATATGTGTCAAAATCTAAAGTAAATCTAAAAATGTTAAAAAGTAAAAAAGTACATATATACATATGAAGTCTGCTAGGATATTGGACTATACACGTTATGGCGGGAATAGAGTATCAGTTTTTAGTCATTTATTTCGTGAACATTGATTGTATATTATATTGCTACAATTTGTCAATGAACACTGTTAATTTTTGCATAATTGTAAACAAATCGTTCAATGATACCAGCTGTTAAATTTGAACACTATTCAAATTTACTCCTCCAACGATTACCTGTTTTTATTTCAACAGAACTCTCATGCCAACGGTTGATTTGTGTGAAGTAAATAGAACAACAGTGATGAAAGGAAATAAAATGTTCACGTAAGAAATTATGCGAAAATAATAGTCTATTCGCGAGTTTAATAAATGTGTATGCCTTTCATTAGAATTCATTTCACAAAAGATTGCATTTCCACGCCTGTATCAGTTTCAGTTTCATTGATTGATAATGTTTCCTTGGTTGGTGTGTTGTTGGTTTCAGGAAGAACTATACTTGCCACAGAACAAACAATGGCTACGATACCAAATACAATAAAAGGAAGGATGTGATTTACTTGATTCTAGAAGAAACAAAAAAGCGTCTATTTATACTTTAATGTCTGTTATCTTCCCCATTGGATAAAATCTTTACTAATTTATTTTGCTTTCTCCAAGGGGTAAATTATTGAAAATATTATATGGTTGGTTAATGTTGATATGAAGCCCCTTTAATTTTTCATAAAATTATAATGGTACCAAAGGAGGTTAGAATAGTTAGTAGGTATATTTGGATATATACATCAGGAACACAGAGTAATTTTTATTTTGTGTAGAACGCAGTAGTAATAATGTGAGTCACAGTACGCAACAAATACAAAAATAGTGGAGAATTTTAATTAATTTCTTTTGAACAAAGATGGTGAGAATAATTAAAAGTTGATGTCGTAGTGTCTTTTGTTGGTCTGTCGCATTGTATTTATAATTTATAGATACATTCATCATGTTTTTAATTACTACGGCAGAAAATGTGTCAAACTTAAGACCAGCTTTAAGAACAAAGTGAAAAATAATATTCGAAAAATTATTGTTGCGAGTGGTTATCTAAGATATGTGCAAACACTTGATGTATACTGTTACAAACTGTTCAATGTAGCATGTACCAAATATTGTGATAAATGGTTATCACATGTTATAACTTCTCATGAGACAGAGTAAGGAGACACTTTAAGACACTTCCTAGAAGAATGATGATAACATGTAAAACGCCATTAATGTGTGTTACAACTTATTGACGAGGGCAATGAAGAAGCTGATGACATGGAAATTAAAGATATATGACTTTGAAATATGAAGTTGAAGCTATATTTTTTAATCAAGAATAAAACTGATGCCAGGCGGAGATAAAACACATGCAAAGACGGATTGAGACCTACCTTGTAAAATTGTAAAATGAAAAGATTATGTTTTGAATCGAAATGCTTCAAGTAAATTTTTCATCTCTTCAATACCTTTTAATGTCAAATATTTTATAATATTAGCAACAGAATTGTAATTCAATACCCATAGTATTTCTGAAACCAGAAGGGTACGACACGCCGCGTAAAAGCAGTTTTTATGCACTTTTTTTGTTGCAATCATTTTAAGGAATATCCCGATATAACGCTCTCCCATTATATTGAACAGATTATTATTTCCGTTCATGGTTCGCTACATCAGCAGTTGGCTTTATAATAAGCTGTCGCACTAACAATTGCGGAAATGAAGTAAGGGCCTCGGCGCTTAATCCGATATTTACTGTATGGATGTGTGTAAAGTTATCTGAGTTGAAAGCGTAGAAAGAATAGAGGACTAATATTGTTCATTTTCTATCTGTAAATTAAGTAAATAAAGTAAATTTAGTGATTTATTAATTGTTTCCATTATTATTTCCATTGTAATTTTGGAATATATAAAGTTTTACTGTAATCTTCCATTGTGACAATGCTCACTTGAGGTGAGCGAAAGCTCAAATATATGGACTGTCGTAAGAAAATATTCTATCTTTGATTGGTATATGTAAACACATCTTTATTCTATTGTATATAAATCTAAATTAGAAAATTGCATACAGGGAAGAGTATCAAATATTTTATTGTATCAATGTTATTGCGAAAATGGTGCTGATATATGTTTTATGAAAATTTCCACTTCCAAAATATTGTGAATAAAAGATGAAAAGTTTGAAAATAGTTTCTTTAACAAAACTATATTCCTCATACTAGCCAGTATGTATGCAGTATGTTTGGATTTCACTTTCTATCTCCAAAAATAACCAGAAAACACGTTGGTTTCTGTTTGTAATTACAATATAAAGCAGTTGTTGTTGTTTCTTTACCTTTGCTGAACATAAAAGTTTGCATTAAGATTAATTCATTCAAAGAGATTTTTTCTTTGTACGCTTTCAGCTCAGAGAGCTTTACAACCACGCACATTGCACAACACTGCACCACAGGAGCTCATTCGCATATTGCATTATAGGCATCACTTGTAAACATATATGACCTATGGTTCTAGCGAAGAGGTCATCCTTCGCACTGTGGCGTGAATTGGAGTCGAACCCGCAACCCTTGGATTGCAAGCTCAACTAGCTCACCACACTGCCACAGTTGAACAACTACCTGTATTAACCTTGTGTTAAGTTAATGATAGATATTAACTTACCAAAAATATCACGTATGAAGCAGCAAAAGAACCAACACGTGCAGCAGCTGACGAGATGCCCATCACTACGTTTCTAATAAAGATATCTATTGTTACTAAAGATGAATGTAAAACATCACTTTACCTATATACCCTTTAGCTACTTGCATGAAAAAGAGGCGGATCAGGACAAGTTTCATATTAAAAAAGCCGTGACTGTGGATATGCCATCGCCAAGACCAACGTGAGATGAGAGATTCATGAGATTCGGGAAAATTTTATTCAATCTGAGCGAGTTGCTTGAATTCCACCGTCGTCTCGGTGGCTCGCTGTCTTGCCGACTAAGAAATTCTTGCTTTTGAGAAAGCCCTTGTCACACGATATTCTTCTATCCTTTGTTGGAATAAACAAAAACAACCTTCATAGGTAAAACTAATGGTGCGTAAAATTGAATAATGGCGTGCAATTAAGGCCACTATGGCAATTAAGGCCACTTATTTACGAATTTGCAATAATAAAATTAATAACAAAATTGAACAACGAGTACATGTTCGTGAACAATCTACCTCAACTGAGGTGAGAAGCAAATTTGCTGGGTCCCTCAACGATAGCTAATGCACTTACAGTCACAACCAACATAATAGGCCGATAGAGAGAGCAAAATATGTAAGTTACTGCAACCCTACATTGCACTGTACTCTCGGATTGTACCAATTTTGTGACTTTGTGCAAATCAACAACATAAAAACCACGAATTCCTTTTTACATGTATTCCATGCATGTACATGAAAATAAATGTGACTGAGGGACTTCCTTCCTTACGAGTTAATCTTTTGTTGGTTGTTTAGGTTTAACTTGAGGAAATGACTGATAATTTCCTTATATTGTTATTAGCTATTAGTTATTTCAACACTGGTAAGTTTTTAATAGTGCTATGGTAAAATTGGTAAAACGAGATAAAAATTCTTAAACAAAAGTATTTAAAAGAAAATTCTTAAACAAAAAAAGTGAACGTCGTTTGGTTTTATTATTCTAAATTCGTAAATAGGTCGCAAACATACATAAACTTCCATCCTGACTGACTCGTAAGAAAACGAACACTGGAAAAACGAGGAGATCAAGAAATCTCTCCAGACAGCGTGACAGAAATGCTTCAGTCGGTTATAGAAACTGTGTTTCAAAGTTAATATTCAACAGAATCACCCTTTTGTGAAAAAAATTCATACGAGAAAAATTATTACCTCAACGTTGTTGGAAATATCTCATATGTAATCATATAAGCAGCATTGAAAGCAATAATTATCAAAAACTTTGCAATCATTGCCATTATCACCTTCCCAGCAACAAAACCTTAAAATAATATACAAATATATCCTTTACAAACTACATATTTATACCATTTATGTGATTGGTAATTACAGTATTTGCTCGAATAAACGTTTAGCCTTTAATAAATTCCTCTCTCGAATAGGCGCACCGAATAGTGTTAACGTGCTCTAACATTTAATAAATCTCCACGTATATGTCCTCTAAAATACGCGCTCCATATAATGTTCTTAATTTAATAAGCACCCTCAAATAGAGCCTTCACCCCAGATTTCAATTTAGAGGACATCCCCGTAAAACGTTGAACAAATATATAAACAGCAAAAACGTTAAGCAATGCTACTGTTTGTAATGTTATTTTAACAGGCAATACATTTTGATAATTCCTCTACGAAGCCTTTGAGTTAAATGTCTCTTTACCCAATTATGAATGTTTCTTAAAATAGTTTTCCTTTCGTTGTATATAATAACAATCAATATAATGGGAGACAGGAAAGTGTTAAATAACTTTTGTTGTAGTGGTAGAATGGCCACGAAATTTTGGAACGTTTCTGAAAATTTTATACCTGAAACATCTATGAAGACGCCAAATATTTCAATAAAAAATTTATGTTTGAATGTTTAATCATGTTATATATCATTAGATCAGAAATGTTATGTAGATAAATATAAAAATAGATACAAATATAGTGTATTTACTAGCATTTTATACCGTCCCAATGAGAAATGTCAACAAATACAATTTTGTTAATATTTAGTGTGTTCGAAAAAATGCTGACGTCAGGAAAAGTCACGTGACTAACACAACCACTTTAGTTTCAAATTATACAGGAAGGTGAGAGGTATGTATATACCAAATTTTGTTAAATGTCAATTTATAGTCTGGGAGCCACAAAAGGCCCAGTCTTAATAGGGTTAAGGGAATTCTGATGGTTAGTAGAAAGTTTCTTGTTGTAGTTGCGTCAGTGCTGACAGACAAATAGAGCTGTTCTACTGAAATTAAGATTTTGTTCCTCCTGGAAAAATGGCAAAAGTTCTACGTTTCCCTCTCCTGGCCTATTTCTCCACATGTTTTCAATGTACAGACAAATTTTTCTGGTTTCATACCAAATATTGGCGTTCTAAGAGAAATGATTTATTTCCTCGCAAAATGAGCTGTTCTAAAGAGAAATAGCCCGCTTCCTAAGAAATACAGGTGTTCTAAACAAGCGTTGACTATGTATTCATGGAAGTAAGACACCTATTTTCGTAGAACAGTTTTGATGACTGCGTCAGTATCTTACCTTTATTTGTGCTTCCACTAGGAAAGAGGGCAGCCGTTATCAATGCCAATGCTGTCAACACTAATGTTATGATCATAGTCCGCTTTCTGCCATATTTATCAAGTATATATATAGCAGCGAAGTTTCCAGGTACAGTAACAAGGCTTGTTAAGAAAAATATCAGGTAGATACTGCCACCAAGCTTCCCAGAACTTAACGAGACACCATAATACGTCATCGAACAAGTAAACCTAAAAAATTAACAGAATTAAGGTATTTTCATGTGTGTGACAAAACCTCAACAGAAGATAGTATACATTAGGTAAGTGGAGGCTCGGTGATCCGATAACGTGCTCATCAATTCACTTATTGTTTAATGCATTATATTCTAAGAAATAATTAGGTTTGGGGGAAACTACAACACTGGTCAATTAATTACAACACTGGTCAATTAAAGTAAAATGGCTATATAATTTAATTTCAGATATAACAACAACTAATACAGTTTCCCGACAATAAATAATAATAATAAAAAAATAAATAAATAAAAAACAAAATGCAAAATAAAAAACAAACAAAAACAAACAAACAAAAACAACAACAAAACAAAACAAAAAATAAAAACGAAAACAAAAACAAAAACAGAGATACAGTCAATGAATCCATAATTGAAGATGTCGCAACAAAGGAAACGACGAAACATAAAATTGTTGTTACAAATACAATGTCTATAAGAAAATATTCTCACCAAGCAAATAAACAAAGCAATGTACGAAGTGTCATAGGACATTCTTGACAAAGTTGAAAACAATTTATACTTTCTGTAGATTTGATTTGTTCTAACACCTTATCCGTAGGGTAAACTTTACCATTTACTGTCGCAACTTTACGTAGACATTGTTCTGCTTCATCCCTGCGACCATGTACCAAAAGCCATCGTGCTGATTCTGGTAAAAACCTAGTGCGAAAAAATGTGAAACAATTTGTCTAAAAGGTAGTTCTTTTATATGTTAAAGCTCCTAAAAAGTTTGAAATTTGCAAATACGTAACTAATTGAAATGTCACTATTTCACGAGGCAAAGCAGTTTTTAGTTAAAAAAACTAACTACTACAGGATTTCTGGTTTTATCTTGTTCTTCAATACTAAAACAAATGTTGACATTATCATGCCTGATGTCCAGGACATGAATGAAATCAATACTGACTTCATGTTTTGGTTTTTCCAGGGACTTAATTATTGGAATTGTAAGAGAAAATAAACTTTGTAATGAAATATTATAAATGCCTCATTTTTTATTTCTTCATAAAAATATTATTAAAGAGGAATTTTGAACAGGCAGTAAATATATTTAGACATTAATGGGTTAATCCTGGTACGACAAAAAATGTTAACAGCTCTAGCGGTTGGTATAAGATATTAGTATTATATACTATACATTATATGCATTTTTATATCGTAAACATTATCATACCAGTATAAAATGATTGCAGCAAGACCAGGAATCGATGTAGCTAAGTTCAGATAACGCCAGTCTCGAAATAAGTAAGCTAACAGTGCCACCAGTGATAAACCCAACGTCCAAAAATTAAACGTTATTATTCCAGGTAGACTTCGCTTTTTCGGCCCTGCATACTCTGTGTTTAAAATGAAAATGCAATTCATTGCACCACCTGTAAAAGAGTGTAAACAAGTACTGTAAATCCTCAAATAAGTGCCTAGTATCGAATATGCGCTGGCCATTAATAAGTGCCCATTATTTTTATTAAATAATTAGTAAGCGCTGTCTCATAATAAATGTCATCTACCTTTTTGCTAGTATTACAGATATTGACATAGAGAATGTGACAAATGAACAAAAATATTTTGATAGAGAGAGTGATAGCAGTGATATATTGTTGATAATAGTTAAGTGAATGGCCCCACCCAAAATGTCTTTTTTTTTCGAATACAGCAAATTCCGATTCAGTTTACGAAAGTGTGTACGTATAAAAATAATTTATACTAACTGTATGTTACCAAGGAAATATTAAGCTTCAAAGTTGTCAGTTTACGGACGATACGTAACCACTTAAGTAAGTTAATCTGTTAATCTGCAATGCCACTCACATATATCTACAAGAAAACTTAGTAAACACAAGTGTTTCATCTCAATTATTTCAAGAGATGATGAAAGTTTTATATGTTATGCTAGTTATGAAGACTCTGCACAATGTGACAAACATAGCGACAAACTCAACAGATGAAAATAGCGAAATATGCTCTGCTTCTCTGGATTTACAACACCGGACCAATATGAGCCACAAATGGAAAGGGTCGTGACGTACAACGGTGCTGGGAAATTAATCTCAGGCTATGAAAGTATAGTAGTCGATCATGAGGTCCTAAAGCAAGTAATTAGAGCTGGGAATAGCGAGTGATGTACATGTGAAAGTTGCAGTCAAGGTAAAGAAAAGGATAAATCGACTGTTTATGTTTCCAAGAGGTAGCCGCGATCGACGACAGAAAAGTTTATGCTAATTTTATTCTGTCAATAAATTTATTTTTAAAAATCGCCTGTTTCATTCTTATTCTAAAATTGTTGAAGTGTAAATACAACTTTTACTTGCATTCTTAATTTTCTATTTTTTTTCTAATTTATTTTGCATAAAAAAGGTTTCACGAATTGTATCAATATTACAAATTGTTTTGTGTCATGAAATGAATGCTTTATAGACAATTTAAGGAATTTAAAGTCCTTTGTCAGAAGCCAGCTGTTGTGAAAACGGATTGGTTTTCTGCACGAAACAGGTTGTTAATCTATGCCTTTTTAAACTCAAAACACGCGATCTTGTTGCCAATTTTTCTACTACAATTACTTGTGGCAGCAACGGCAGAACATTAAACCATTGTAAAATAAGGATAAAAATGAATATTATAAATTATACTATAGAAACGTAAGATGATAAAACTCTTATCAATGATTTATTAAAGATTTTCGCAATAAGCAGTAACTGTAATTTATACAGTAGTAAATTGTTTGTATCGTCGGTGACGTCACATATGAAAATTTCAAAATTAGATTTAAACACGAGCTTTAAAAACTACAACAAGCAGCACTGTGCGCTTGAAGATGGATGGATAATTAACAGCTCCAATGCGATGGAAGTAAATATTTTAACTTTTAATGTTTAACGGATAATTACATTATCATGGAATGTCGTCAGAACATACTTATCAGCAATATCGAAAATTATGTCAATTTACCAGAATCTTTTTCAACAATAATTTGCCTACGAGCCGAGTGAAAAACTTTTATCATGTATTCAAAATGACATTTCTGGTTGTAGTTTAATTTAACCTTTGTTTGCTAAATTTTTACTAGCCCAGTACAGGGTGTATGCAAAACAAGCTATTGTCAAAACCAAAACTTTAAATTGCCATATTTGCAGGGCCCAAGACAGCATATAGAAAATTTAAAATTTGATATCCATTTAACCTAGACATAAACTTTAAAAATCGAGAAGAGTGTCAATATCCCTAAAAAGATCTATTTATCAGTGGAGGGTGGATGTTACAGATGTTTAATCTGTTTATAGAACTCTTCAACTGGAAGATAATTCAACTGTTCAGAATTATTTGTATTTATTTCCATTCACTGCTTCACCATTGTTACAATTATCATAGTAAAACCCATAAATATCATGTAAAATATGTGAAAATAACACTAATTTAAATTAAAAAATTCACTCTAGAATAGACTTATTACTCCAAAATGAAATATATAATTTCAGTAGTATTATATGCGAAATAAATATATATCTAATATCTTTACAAGAAATAAAACAGGTAAAAAACATTTCTAACTCACACGTACATTTTAGACTAAATTTGCAGACCAGGTTGAACATTGATTTTTCATAAATACTCATAAAATACACCTTTCTCCAGTCTCAAAAACAATAGAACTACTAGTAAAACTATAGTAATGTTTATATGATTAAGAGAGATAGTTATGTAAAAAAATTTTTTTGCTGGAAACTGGAATTATATTTTAGTATAATAACAATGCTAGATATATAACATATTTAACAACATGTAATGTAACATGTAACATTCTATAACCCTAAATAAAAAAATATTTTCACTTTTCTCCTAGTCAAACTCCCATAGTTTTACTTGTTGTCATCAGACTGCACATTTTCAAGAAAGGAGAGCTATTGTTTTACCTCATACTGTAAAAAGGTGTATTGTTACAAGAAAACAAAATAATAATAAAATTAAAATACCTTCAGGGAAAAAAACTTTCACTGAAATTAAACGTTTTTGTCAAATTTGCAAAATTAAAGAAAATTTATGGAATGGATAATTTGTAAAATAGGATTTTTCCTGTCTCAAGCTTTAACTAAGTGTAAAAAAACGTAGGCGTCAAAGATAATTATATGGAAAACTCATATCAATAGTTTCTCATAACGAATTCGCAAAATTTAATTATTGCAAAACGATTTCTTTTCTTCTTGCAAAATTTAAATAAGGTTTCAGCTTTAAAATTGCCAACAACTAAATATCTAATATGAACAGACGTTTAAGAGGCAGTAGGTTACAACCCCAAATTTTATTGTGCATACACAGTCACTTGTGCAAAACTAAATATAACAGGCACAGTAGATTGCATGTTTACAGTATCTCTCCAAACAACTGGACTTCACAAGAAAAAATTATTTAGTATAAAATGAACAAAACAGTCCCTTAAAACATCTTTGATTAAAGAAACCCTGATTCTTGACATAAAAATGAAAATCGATAAAATGGTGGAAATGCATATAAGGTCTTGCTATGTGAAATATTCTGCTTGTAAAAAAGAAATGCAGCTTCTTGCAACTAATTACATTAACACCATTTCTTAATAGTCTTAAAACATAACTCTGATTGATCATTACTGCTGCGTCTTTCGGTGTCGATAATCGATACCTCTAATATATTTCTGGTACAAGTAAGTGGTGCTGGAGGACATATAACAATCCAAGGGAATGTATGTTCAATAAAGTTTTTCAGATGTTTTGATTGTTCTGATATTCTTCACTTTCATATCACTATTACCACTTCTCGGATGTTTTGATTTGTTGCAATATTCTTTGCCACTTTCGCATTAATTATAGCATTCAATTCTGCTAAATTGTAGTGTTCGTTCTTGCAATTTTTACTTTTCCATAAAGAGCTTTAAATTAGCATTATAAGCTCCTAGTTCCAAATACCATCACCTTGTCTTAATTAAGTTCCTGGGTTGAAATAATTAAATTAAATGATGTAATTAATTAACTGTATCAGTCCTTTACGGTATGAATGAAGAAACCTGTCTCGCCTCAAGTTTCATTTCTTCACTGTAAGAAGTGACTTTAACAAATACCTAAATTACACAGACACGACGGTGAATAGAATGCAGATTTAGTTGTTCAAATATGACAATTTATATATTTATATACATAAATACAAACTGGGTTCAATGTCACTATGTCAACTACGGAATATGGTCAATTTTTATTAAAACTATTCAACAAAACAGTTTCATCGACCAGGATGATGTCATTGATATTGATGTTGTTGAGTTGTAATATTTTGGTAAAGAAAATGGAAAAGTCATGATAAAGTCATAAAATGGTGTTTTTATTGTTTGTAATTGCCTAAATTATTTCTTTGTAAAATAAATGCTTAACTCCCAATAATTTTGATATGACCACCTATCTCGAATAATGGCCTACATCTAATTAACACCTAGTCAAAACTCCACATAATTAAAATAATGCCTAAGCGTTTATTCGAAGAAACACGGTATGTAGAAATTTGATTGCATTTTATTTTTTGCCATATGTAAAAAAGTATCTAGCTAATGACCATGCCTTACATTGCGAGGTTTTTGTAACGAATTCAAAATTCAAGATTGGCTAAGTCAAATGCTTTAGATATCTGAGGCTAGCCACTTAAATTATTCTAGCTATCCTATCAACTTCACCTCCAAAAGTCAAATCTATTATGGTCGGTCCCCTAGCTACCTTTTTCCATTCAAAGTAGTAAGTATTATAGCTAGGTAGCTAACAATTATATTCAGTCTCTTACCTTTTTTTCTTTTATAAATCTGAAACATACTCAGCTTCTGTTTTTGTTGTTTGTTTGTCCACCATTCTTTCTTTATCCTTCTTGTTGTTGCATCACCCACAAGTGCTTCAATGTTCCTTTCTAAAATACTACACGGATGGCAAGTATCAAAATCCGTTCCGATATTGTGTATTGTATCTCGTGATGTTAACATGCAAAATAACATATCTTGTTCGGAACACGTGACAATGGGTCAAAGTATAAGTAAAAAGCAAAATGATGCAGAAATTAAACAACCTCGAAAATTATTCCCAAGACTTTTCGTTAAAACTTCCAATACGACGACAGCGGCAACAACAACGAAAACGACCGACAACGATACAAGCGTTAATTAAAGATAGATGTGCTCCGCCATCTATCAACAATTAAATATTAGAGGAATCCGAATTTCGAGGTCTCAATCTGTTAGCCACTCCTTTAAGGACTGGTTTAACATGTTTTATATAAAACGTATTATGATCCTTCTTGTTGAATATTGCAATATATTTGATATTCCATCTTTTTTGACTCAACATTTCAATAGATATTTATAAAAATCAAAGATTGTAATATCTCATTCAAAAGTGTTGAAAAGAGTTTGCTTTATTTTGCGTTATAAAACGATTGCTCACCTATGCCTGATCCTACTAATGCTTTCAGGAGAGCAAAGAGCCACAAACGGTCTGGGAATGTCGATAAGATGCCAGAGGTTGTCATTACTGCCATAGATGACAGTAATGCTAGCTTCCTTCCATAGCGATCTGATATTGCACCGAAAACTATTGCTCCTATAAACCAACCAAGATAAACCATAGATGTTGCAACGTTCTTTAGTATTGACCGATCACAATATAAGTTATACTAAAAGACAAGTAAGTAAGTAAGTACGCTATATTTTAGACATTAGGCTTAAAGTGGGAGTTTACTTTGATGTTATCCGTACTCTTTGTTGCTCTAGGTGTCATTAACCCTATTTTCATAAGATAACACTTGGTGTAGTGGTCGAATGGCCATGAAACTTTATGTGACTTTTCCTAAAACTTTATACTCGAAAGATTGGTAAAAATGTTTTTTAAAAAATGCCAGTTCAATTTCGGCATTGGGCCATTTTGTTATAGGTGCTGGAACAAAAAATGTTTCATCACGTTATCTATCATTAGATCGGAAATTTTATGTACATAAATATAAAAGTAGATAAAATCGATGGAAATATACTGTATTTACTCGCATTTTATACCGTTCCAATGAGAAATGTCAACAAATACAATTTTGTTAGTGTGTTGAAAAACTGCTGATGTCAGTAACGGTCACGTGACTAACACCTCCATTTTAGTTTCAAATGATAGAGGAACGCTAGGGGTATGATGTATGTACCAAATTTGGTTATATGGCCACTTATAGTCAGGAAGATAATTAGGGTAGGGGAACAATGTCCCCCCTCAGCACCTGGGAGCCCCAAAAAGCCCAGGCCTAATAATGCTTAAAGTAACTTGGGCTCTCCGTCCTAATTGAATCAGAAAATTTAAATCTGAAGTAAGAAATAATATATACGTACTATAAATATTGATATTAACTTTGGAAAAAAAAATTAAGGGCTGTAAAAGTATGCACACGAGTTCGCACATTAGAAGGACATTTACGTATCAAGATCAATTTCCCCTCAGTATTTTTTCTTTGCGAATGGAAAGCGTTTTACGTCGCTGCACATGTTCAGCAGGATTTTCTGAGATAAAAATTCCATCCTGGCGGGGCGGAAGAATCTGTTAAGTTGAAATACAGCTGTCACTAGTCACAAAAAACGTTATCAGAAAATCTTTGGCGGCTAAAACTGACAGAGTTATATCTCTTTTCCTTGCAAATAAATTATATTTCCTGGTCTCTTTTCGAACACACAGCGCCCATGAGTTCCATTTGTATTCTTTATACGAATAAAATTAGTTGGGGGTACTTGTTAAGGATAAGTCTAGTAAAAGAAATCTACAGATACAGAAGGTAAAGCAGATTTTCTAAACATCATATGTCTTTATAATGAAAAACAAATAAATAAATCTGAAAAACTTTAAAACAATTTGGTATTCGTCAAAAAAAACGGTGTTGTCAAATATTATAGCTGGCGAAATATTTTTGCAATGTGGTATATATATATTCGATTTTAAACTTTTACCTGAGTAACAATTGATGTGAATGTATTTTCAAATATCCATTCATGTCTCCCCAAATCACACCTTGCTTTGTATTGTTTCATACCAGAAGTGAAACTTCCAGTTATGTTGCAATTAGTAGAGTTAACACTACATCGCCATGCTGGTTCATTTGCAATAAACGTCATTGATAGACCTTGGAGTCCAAGCATTGTATTACAATATGACATCATTGCTACTAACTGCCATTGAAATTTACCAAAACCACCTGTTAACTCTAATATCTCATCAATAGAAGCTTCTTTCCCCATTATGTCGTTGCGTTTGAGGTACCAATATGAAGTTTAAAACAGCGAATATGTATGGACATCCAATTAATCCAGTTAATTAATTTTGTAATTATATTATTCTAAAAAAGAAGGTCCATTCATATTAATATCTATTTAAATTAAATCTTTATCAATATATAATTTGTTTGCACATGTAGCCCCAAACCTGAGTTCACCATGAGTGATGTGTTGTTTTAAGAGAATATTATAGAATAAATACTCTATCGTTTGAAGACTGTATTATTTCAACATCCCTATCGTTCAACATCATAACAACAACTAAAACATAAAACTGAATATTTACAATAGTCACGTGACTTACATTTATCTCGCATACAGTTTAGATAAATAAGGCCAGTATAATCAACATTATGACATGGTGTTTTAAATAATACAGATATAAAGAATTGATAAGTTAAGTATTTATCAACGACTTAAGATTTAAGCTACCCCTGGTGTCCCCAATGTCGGCGACTCTGCTATAAAGGTAGAGTAGGAGAAAGTCAGAAAGGAGCGTTCGTAGATAAATATGAAATGATGAAGTGATATCGGTTAAAATCTAATAATGACCTTAAGAACATATTTCATTAGTCGCAATATCAACATTTTAACAATCTCGAACACAGTAGTTATATCGGTAAAATACTGCCAATTTCTTTCCATAATTGATGTGGTATTATAAAGACAAAAAGAGGCAATAAACTAAACATTTCAAATTTAATTTATCAGTCTTTCGAACTAGTTTACAATCCCCTTAGACTGAACAGTTTGCCAGAAGTTGTAACTCGTAACCAGGATTCAACTGTATTTAAAAGCGCGAACATTTTTCCATTCCAGAAAGTTTTCAAATTATATAATAAAATTATTTAAACACAATTTATTTGTCATGATCATCGAGAAAAACATGTTTTTTCTTTCTGCGATTTGTATTAACGGGGAAAAAGCTGCTGTTGATTATGTTGATATTAGCAGCATAGTTGCTGATAACAGGCGCCATGAGTTTGCTGGTTATGCTTGTCGCCATAAGCTTTCTGGTAATGCTTGTTTCCAGTTTTTAAATATGTTTTCTTGTACATTTGCGTTGGTATATTATTAGTATTGGTTCCAACGTGCATTTTGGAGAGAGGTGATTTACCCCCTACTAACTTCGATGCTGCTCAGGATCTTTGACATACTTCTCTGATGCTGTTTAGATGACACGTGGTAGTTTTGAAGACTTTCTATCAACTTGATTAGGAAAGGTTGGCTTACGTGTAAATCTGGAATAATGTCGACACTTTCCCCATATTTGATTACATATCAGGTTACAATTACTTGAGTGATGCTATTGACTCCAGTAAATAATGTAAACAGTTTAACCTGAAGCCATACCACTGGAAAAAGTAAAATTCTTACTGAATATTAATTATCGTCTTAGATTATCTTAGAACGCGAATTGATAATTAGGTGTAAGATATCTAAACTTTTTAAAAGATAATTATGCTTGCTGTTAATAACGATTCTTACAGATCGAGATAAAATAAACCTTAACTAAATTAAAATTTAATTTCTTTTAAAAATCTCAAATTGAGATTTATACTTTAAATACAGCAATATTCAAGATTTTAAAATGAGGAGCGCGCCAAACCTTCCAAATATATTACAATAAGATATATAATTTGCTAAACGAAGAAGATTTTAACAGTTTTATATTCAGCAAGCTCCACCCTGTGAATAGTTTGTATAAATACATCATTCTTTTCTGAGGAAGGTTCCAATGAGTAAATAATAATAAACTAAACTATCAACATATGTATTATATGTTCATATCAGTTTTATGCTTTCTTTTTATTATTATACTTTGATGGCCAAGTCACAAACCTATTAGAACATTTCGTCTCGATATGTCCTAATATGTACTAATCAAGCAATGTATATAACATGATCCTTCTATGGCCGATTTCCAAATACAGACTTAATTCGCGCGAAGAGAATAGGTGATTAATTTATATTGTTTAATTTCGCGCTATGGGAAAAAATTAGAAATGGTTTTTACTGGTTTTTTTCTTCGCGCGGGAAAAACAATATAATTTTGATGCAAGCCAATCACATTGCAGGAAAAGTTTTTGTCCGCGCGACAGGGATCGCTAAGTGGATATTGGCCTTTACGCGTTCTTAAACGCGGATGTAATAATCTTACCTTGTTTATTCATAAATGTATAAGGCTCAGAGCCCATGGCACTGGAGGCTTGGTTGAACAATAGCTACGTTTTTTGAGAAAGAAAAAACACTACAAAATGCCTTGTTGGTAATTTAAAAGAAGAGGTAAGTAAACAAAAACATTTAAATTATTAAAATTTTAAAACTATTATATTTTTTAAACTACACATCCGCGAAAAGTAGTCCACGCGAAATTATTCCGAGTCGACCAATCGCGAAATTAAATCTACGGGAAAATCATAAATCTTAAGCCCCCGAAATAAAGTCCACGCGAAAGTTAATCCACGTAAAAATATGTAAAATTCGTAATTCAGACTTACCAAAAGATATTTGAAATGTAATCTCCGCGAAATTAAACTCAGAAAGTTGTCCAAATTCCAAGCCACAAATATTTGTTCGCTTAATGTCCTGGATTCGTGCGTACAGTGATAACAACGTTCAATTCCAAAGAAGAACACAGTATAACTAGACTATTTGTCATCTTTTTCTCTTCTGTTACATAGGAGCAAAGATGTATCTGTACGCACCAACAATCTCCAAGCACATTGTTAAAGTATACAAATTTGTAAATGATCTCTGTCTAAGTTTCATGTCAGTGATATTTAACCTAGCGACATAAAGATATAATCTTCGCACCAAACGTCGATTATTAAATACCCAGCGTGAAGTCTGTTAATAAGTTACTATTACAATAAAAAACACACATAATATTTTTTTTTTTTTTAAATGTTCCTCCCTTAGGTTAATAATATTTAAACGAAGTTGAGGTAAACTAAGATTATAGACCAATATCTCTCTTACCAATTTGTGAGAAAATCTTTGAAAACCTTATTTTTGATAATCTGTACACTTACTTAGAAAACAATAATATCCTATCTCAATATCTATCTGGTTTTAGAAAAGGTGATTCTTGTATTTCACAGTTACTTGCAATATCACATGAAATTTATTCATCATTTGATGCTAATCCTTCACTTGATACACGTGGTGTTTTCCTTGATATTTCTAAAGCTTTTGATAAAGTGTGGCACGAAGTCCTGATATTTAAATTAAAAACATATGGTATCACCGGACCCCTTTTGAATCTCATAAATTGTTTCTTGTCAAATCGTAAGCAAATAATTATATTGAATGGACAAATGTCAGATTGGAAAAACGTTCTAGCTGGTGTACCTCAAGGTTCTATTCTTGGCCTTTTATTTTTCTTAATTTATATCAATGACTTACCGGAACACATTCAAAGCAATATTACAATATTTGCTGAGACACTTCTCAATTTTCGAGAATGCATGATAACAACTGCTTCTAACAATATATTAAATAGAAATCTTGAAACAATTAGTAATTGGGACACACAATGGAAAATGTCTTTTAATCCATATCCCACAAAACAAGCAACAGAAATTATTTTTTCTACTAAAGGAAATATACAGCAATATCCTCCCTTGATATTTAATAACAATAATATTGAGCCAACAACTAGTCATACACATTTAGGAATGACATTGGACAACAAACTTAGTTTCAATCATCATCTAAAGGAAAAGTTTTCTAAAGCAAACGAAGGTATAGGTATTATTCGGCGTCTATATAATTATCTACCTATGAATAGTCTACTAAATGTATATAAAAAGTTTGTGACACCTCATTTGGATTATGGAGACATTATCTATGATAATCAATTTAATGATTATTTTACCCAAGAATTTGAATCAATACAGTACAATGCGGCATTAGCAATAACAGGCTACATTCGTGGAACATCAAAAGATAAAGTTTTTTCAGAACTTGGAATTGAATACCATCAAATAGAAGACTATACAGAAGGCTATCTTTTTTCTATAAAATCTTAAAGAATAAAACCTTTTACCTATTACGCGATCAATTTCCTATAACATCCCAGCAGACACACGACGACGTTGTTTCGACGTAGAAATTTGGTTGATATTACGTTCCGACGTACAACCAACAATCAACGTCGCATCTACGTTGGAACTTCCGACGTCGAAATATCGACTAATATTCGACGTAGATACAACGTCGAAAAGAGACGTCATTTTACTAAATTTATTCGACGTATGATCGACGTAGATACGACGTGGAAAAAAGATGTCGTATTACCTGAGTATTTTTGACATTAAATCTATTTCAAAAAGCGAAACCTGTTTTCACGTAGGTAAATACGCATTATAGGCATTTCCAACCTTGCCATGGTTGATGAAAGAAGTTGTAGCATAATTTATTAACTCTATCACACTTCATATTACGTTACCAATACAGGTGGGGTAGGTTTAATCGACTACACAAATCTTGAAAGTGGAGATTGGGCGAAAGGGCGTCAGAATTATTATACGCGCCAAACTGCTGCGTAGGTTATCTTCAATCGTGGACAATTGTGATCTTCAGACAATATGAAAGAATTAGTAAACTGGAAAACTTTGATAAGCATTTCTTTATGTCGTAAACGTTATCTTATTACCTCTGGAAGGAGGTAATTATTACACAGTAGGAGTGTCTTTATCTTTTTCTTATTACACAAAATACCGTACGTAGTACTGGTTTTAGAAGGCGCCAAAATAAAATCGCAAAAATGTTTAATCAGGACTTATATTTCCATGGCCAGAGTTTCTGCAAAATGAAATGTTTCAAATGTTTCAAATAACTTGTAATTTCCTACAGTATTCACTACCGTTAAGTTATCGTAGCAAGAATCAAAATATACCATTGAAAAAGTTCATGAGAAACTGCCTGAAAGGTATTTTAGTGAATGTAGAGAAATTCTAAAGATTTCGGAGATAACTGCTTATACCGGGGCTCTTGATAATGCTGTTTAAACCCTGGGAAAGTTGTTTATCAACGTTTTAATTGATAGTGATCGAAAATAGCACTAAAGACATAATGAAGATTTTACTTTACCCTAAACTAAATCTAATTGTTTTAAAAATTATTTTCTTCCGTATTGCATTGACCAATGCAACAAGCTTGATGAACAGATTAAAAGTTCTCCCTCTCTAGCCATATTCAAAAAAAAACTTTTTTAGACCCCAAAGTAATCATATCTATAACATTCATCATCCAAGAGGTCTCAAACTATTAACAAGACTTCGGGTTGGTCTTAGTCTTAGTCATCTCCGTGAACATAAGTTCAATCACAGATTTAATGACACGTTAGATCCCTTTTGCTTTTGTAGAAACAAATCGATTGAAAATGTTAAACATTTCCTACTTCATTGCCCTATTTATTCCAGACTACGTATATGACTTTTTGACTCCCTTCGTGACGGTAACATAAATATTATGCCTTTTAATAGTACTTATCTAACACATCTACTTCTTTATAGAGATGATGAGTTTGATAAGAAAATAAACAATACGATTCCAAATAACACTATTTACTTTATTTTACTATCTAAAAGTTTCGATGATCCTTTAATTAACTAAATTATACCCTTTTTTTAAGTTCAACTAATGTTCTTGTGGGCAGTATTTCCTGACGATATCACCTTTTGTGCCTTGCAGGAAATGCTGCCTTTAAATGTATGTAATGTTTCGTTAGTACTGTGTCCGTTTTCAGCCCACGTTTTAATTTAATTTAATTTTTATCTAGCGTTTGTTTAATGTAATTTATGATTTTTGAATAGAAAAAATAAAAAATAAAAAATAAACTAAGAAAGCGTTTAGTGTTTAAGTTTAAGAAAGTGTTTAAAAAACGTCGCCAAGAATCATCTGAGTGTACTTTAATGGAATAAACTTTTATGTAAGTTTTTATTTCTTGATTCGAAAAAGAAAACCAGAATAGGACATTCGCACAAGTTTCACCATGCGAAAAAATGGAAAGTGTAAGGCCAAACCTCACTAATTATAAATATTTAATTGGTTATTATTACAAGACACCACTCAAAAATATTAATGAAAAATATAACATAAAAAAGATTTCCACCAATTCCTTATGGGAAAAACACAGAAAACCACTTTTGTTGTAATATATCGAATCACGTGACGTCGCTTAAAAACAACAAGGACATATAAGAGAGACTTATGTGTACTTGAAAAAAATAAGCAAATACTTTATTTTTAATTCGGTACAATTAGAGTTATAAGCAACTATAATAAAATAGTATACTTCTGTTAAGCACTTGGGAGAGACTAAAAAAATAAAAAATAAACATCATTATTTTCTATGGTGTCACCTGCAAAACGTTACACGGCTTATTTCTATAGCCTCAATAGAGTTGTAACTCATTCTTTTTTCAACCTCCTTGATTGAGGTAAATTGTACCAAACAACAAACATTCACGTTAAAATATCGATCACTCATTTTACGTCATAACTCGCTAATGTTGTATTTTATCATTATTTAAATTTCCGCGCCTTCTGGATGCTTATTATGATGTTGCTGATTAGTTATGTTAATAATTCACATTGAAAAAACTCATCGGTTGACATTTAATTTGCATCACTTCGGGTAATACAGTCACCACTTCGAGTATACAGAATGTTCAGATACAGTAAAAAAACAACTTTAAGATGAAGAGTGCAGTAAAATTTTAAACGCAGCGAATGAGACCGATTTATTTGAACATTTTGAGTGAGACAGTGAGACAACTGACAAAGTGATTTTATACTTTATTGTCGGCTGTTCTACTTGGTGAGGATAAGATTAAAAAATCGCGTGTATTCGTGATATTCTGTTCTTCATGAAAAATCAAAATTTAGTAACGCTTATATTTAAAACGGTCGTTCTACCTTCGGCGATTGTTTTGATAACGAAAAAAAGACAAAGATGTTTTAAATATAATTATTTTCTGTTTTAATTTCAAAGTTAGTACAGCATTTCTGCTGTTGGATTTCTTTCCGTTCGAAAGATAACATTGTTTCTCACAACATGCACTCGTTTTCAATGTATTAGAAGTAGGAGTAACTATATTTATTTTTCAATGGTAAAATAAATTGCATTGTCCGGACATCTGGCGCCCTCCCAGTTCTATTTAGAAAGTCAAAAGCCCCCAAACCCCACTGGTCGGCGTCTCTATCTTAAAGAAATACAGATCAATTTGTTCTAATTCAGTTTAAAATGTCAAAACAATAGGGTTTGTGGCTGTTTAAGGCGATCTAGAACGAAAATTTTCTTCGTCGCCCCACCATGATGGGAGACATTTATTTAGGAGTCACACAATTTGTAACCAGTCACACGATTTTCTAAATACAGGAGCTGCTTTATTCAACGTTGATATACCCACTGTGATACTACAAGTAAAAATGCCAATTTTTTGTATTGCTTAACATAAAATTAAAAAATCTTATTTCCTTACATGAAATAGTACCAGGGGGGGGGGGGGGGGGG
>JANTOQ010255253.1:0-13374 GCA_027564595.1 Bythotiara depressa | reverse complement strand
TAGTATAAGGATAATTTATTTAATTTATATATTTATTACATTTTACTTTAAGATTTTACTTGTACTTTTATATATATTTATTTATGTTTATGCTTTTATACTATTTTGTATGTAATGATATTTTGCTTTTATGCGGAAAATAAACTTACTTACTTACCCTGGGTGATTATCCATTAAATTAAATAATTGGATATATTGGATTGGACGCTGTGGTTTATTAGACAAATACGACAAAATTGTCATTCATCACTCACACTATAATGGGACTTTACTGGGGCTAGCTCATCAACAATGCAACACTAAAGTGAGAGTGCTATCTAGAGAGGATGCTACAGTTAACGTGGAAACCCCCTGTAAAAAGTGATAATTTTTCAAAAAACTGCCGGAAGATAAATTTACCGTAGAATCTGATTATCGTACTGAAAAAAACATCTAAAATTGCTTTCCTTGTTAAAAACTGGAATTTATTACCCTACCTTCAAAATCTGGTTACATAGCAACGTCCTTAGCAACGTGTTGTAATCGGTTATAGAGGCGCTTATAGTAGTAATATGCCAGCTATTATTACGCGTAATCATTCAACTAGGATACCGTAATCGGTTAGCTACAAAAATTGATCAAAAAATAAGTTAGATTAATTAGCGTGCCACAAGTAAAGTGCAAGCTTTTTTACAAACACGAACAACTTCACTAAACCTTTTCAGTTTACTTTTCCAGTATAGACTTAGGACTTTGGATCTTTGGTAAATTTGGTACTTTGTTACTAAGCTAACTGTGCTCACATTTCACCCGAGAAAAGGGGGGATGGTTAATATTTATGACATGAAACTTTGCATGCTTTCTGTCCTCCTTTGTGGAGGCAATGAACTAAAATATTTCAAATCAGATAACGGGAAATTGTATACATTTAACAGGAAATATGGGGTTTGTGCCTAATAATAGACGAAAAATCACTATGTATCTTCACGCATAACAATAAAATGTTGCATAATATTTTCTTAGATTATTGCATTTAATGTAGCAATCTACAGAAGCTCGCTAATTTTTACGTTTCTAGTCTATTATGTTCGGCTGATATACTTGCCAAGGTAATATATTGTTTGCGGGCTATTTTCCTAATTAATTATGCACAAAATTAATTTTTTAGCACTTTCTTGCTATTTTCACCTTTCATTTAATCGTATGTAGCAATTAAACATTCAAATTTCCACAAAAGAGTATATATCAATAAATCAACATTTAGAGGGGGTTTCACCTTAAGGTGTTTGCGCACTGTTTTCCGTTTGATTTTTCATTTGTATCTAAACAACAGATATGACAAACATGGCAGACTCCTATCAATTGTTACCTGTTAAGCTATCGAATTTAGATGCTACGAAAACTGCAGAAGAGAATGAAGCTTTCGTGAATGAACTGTTCACCTATCTGGAGCAGAGTATGTTTCAAGAACGACTGAACAATTATAACATACGTATCTTAGTAGAGACAAATTTGTCTCTATTAAGAAAAAAAGGTATATCCCATACGACATGTGTCAAAGTAGACTTTGGTTGGAAAAGCAACGAAGTAACCTTCCCTGTAGGGATGAATTCTACAATGTGCTATAAGGAAAAGCTGTTGATGAGGAGGAGTATGAATCAGCCTATAAACTTTGGAAATTACTGAGATGTCAGAATATGGTGGAATAGGTGCTGTTCTACAATACGACCTGATGGCCCTTCTACACTATAGAGAAGAATGGATACACCAACAGTACGGGATTGACCTGTTGAAAGCGAGCTTTATGAGCGCCTTCTTAGACTAACTATTTAAAGTACCAACACAGAATCAACCCAGCCACTATTCCAGACATAGAATCTTATGATATATATATAACGCCGTGTGTGGCGGATAGTATGTTTGAGGCGCAGTTTTAACACCGGTAAATTCAGTGAAAGGGCGTTAGTATATCGTGGTGATCCCGACCTTGAAGATTGCTATATCTGCTCCATAATCATAGAAGTAGATGAAAACAAAATGTGGTGGAGGTAAAAGAAATGACATATCCCACATAGTGATTATCATATCAGGACAGATATTGATTCATGGCATCAATTAAACGCAATCTACCAACAAGATGCTGTTGACGAAACCAGATTGTACAAGTATGGGCACATCGCGGTGGTGGGCATGCATCTTCCAGAGGAATATCACAACATCATGATGGATTTCCCCAATGTTTTCACTCGAGAAAGGGTAATTGTACAAAGATTGGTCCCCTATCAATTGGCGAGTTTACATCGACCAAGGAAAAGGAAAAGATAGGATGCGGATCCAATAAAGTATAACAGTATCAATATAGATAGTAGGATCTTGTCGTCATTTATAAAGTATAACAGTTATCAATATAGAGCAAATGTTAAGTTTCTATACCCTGGCTGCTACTTCCCCATTTAATTGAAAGTGGATGGAAGATAACAAAAGTTCACAAGATTTTAAAATTCCTTACCAAGCCTTATCGTAGAGGATTTGTGATACAAAATCAAAATAAAAGGCAGCAGTCAAGAAATAGCGTTGAGAGTACGTTATTTATGCAAATTAATAATGGCGGGATATGGGTATTCGCTGAAAAAAGAAGCGGAATACACGAATCTAATTCCACTTTTTGATCGAAAGAAGATGTTTGACTCTATCAATGAAGAAGTTTGATACTTATCAAATCCCCATCTAACACTGGAGCAGAAACGCATAAGGCTAGATGGGGAAATCGAAACACAATTTGAAGATATATCCAATCATGAATGTGGCGATATGTTAGAGAAATTGAGATTAAATAGGATAGAGCAATTGCGGATAATTGAGGAATAACAGGTTGGTAAAAGGAAATGAAACAGCAAATTTAAAGCTATAAAAACATTAGAAAATCTACCTAACTTAGAAGGCTATGTCAGTGATTTACTGCATACTGAAGAAGTAAAGTTAATAGATGGATTCGAGCATAATAACGGGGTGCTGATGGGTGTGGCAACTACTGCTTCGTTCAATCTAGATATTTCTGGTTGTGTCGAAAAATACAATAAGCGCAATGAAGCTCAACATCGATTAATAATGAGGGTAACTATGATGGATGCTGATTCAGTATCCCTTAATTTCACCTTGATGAGTAAAGATATTTGCGGTGATTATAATCTTTACATGTTAATAAGAGAATTAACGAATAAAGGAGAAAAAAGTAAAGAAACGGTTGGATACCAGCAATTATAAAGAAACGGTTGGATACCAGCAATTATAAAGAAACGGTTGCATACCAGCAATTATTAAAGACATCACTCTATTACGATGGTACCAGGAAGAAACATTTGGATACCAGCAATTATTAAAGACATCACCCTATTATGATGGTACTAGGAAAAAATAGTTATTACTTTATCAAGAGGAGCATCTTTATCCGGATAAAATAAATGAATGTATATATTTGGGACCAAAAATGATCTATTGAATGATAAGGTATCCTTATTGAAAAATGAACAAACAGCCCATGTAAATTGTTAGACATCGTGAACAAACTATACAAACGACCATTCAGAAAAGGAAATTCGCTGCAATGATGTCCAAACGCTATATTATGGCCAATGGGATCCACACTTTACACTGTGGCCACTATTTGCTAAATAACATAGAGGAAAAGAATAGAGGCGTGTCCATCGATTAACTGTGTAGTAATAAGCATATTCGAGAATTTATTGATATGGAAAGGAACATTCTAGAAAAAATATTGACTTATTCCGAAGTGTAAAATGTTACAGTAGTTTATCGGCATTAGAGTATTTAAATATGTAGGGTTTTTTCTGTATTTATCAAAGTTAGCATATAGATTACATAATAAGGTTACGCTAGAAGTATTAGTTTGAAGACATGAGCAATGTGGATAAAGATAACGTTGACTTGCTTATCTATGCCTCATGTAACAGTCTAAAAGATAGAGATGGAACTGAGTGTGTTTCAAAAAGTGTCATCGGTAACACAAAAGATGCTTTTTTGCGAGACGTAGAGTATCGTGTACGATGATACGCTTATAAACAATGATAGTAGCAGTTTCATCTGTGTATTAGTACAAAAACTGGAGACCACAAACACGTGGAACACCCTACTGACCAACGCACAACAGTTCATGTTCCTAAGCTTGGAATTTCAATCCACTAAGATTGCAATTTCCTCGGGGATTAACAACCTAAAGTATGGCATGTATACAAAGAGATAGTTTTACAGAAGAAATTCAATAAACATGGGCAACTACTGCTCGGTATAAGTCCAAATAAAGCCTTCGGTTGTTCTTGCATACGGACGGATGTGACCAATCAGAATGGCCATATATTTTTCGCGAAGGCGAAACGCCAAAAGGAAATGCCAAGAAAAACCCTAACCACTCCCCCCTCTCCCCCTTATGAAAGAGAATTCCGGATCTGATGTCGATGAATAATGCGATAGCAATAGTAAGAAGCATCAAGATCACCACCACCACCGCCACCTCCTGCACCCCATCATTCCCGGTTTCACTTCCCAACGACTACATCTCATTCGAAGAATTCGTTAAAAAGAAAAAAAAGAAAAGTCGATCAAAAAAGTAGAAACACCGAAATGAAGGCGGAGGCGGCAACACCGGCCATCAACATACAATCATTGAGGGTGGAAAAGGCAAAACAAAAACCACGTGCAAGAGGTCATAAAGAAAGTAACTCAGGAAAAACTTAAATATCCCATGAATATGCGCCGTAATATTATACGTAGAGACTGCGCGGACGAGGAGAGCTTTAAACGTAGCGAGTTCGATATTCAACCCATCATGACCGATAACAAAGAGGTGACTTTTCAGGAGGACAACGAACCTTTGCAAAAGTACCTGGAGGTTATTTCCGAAGTCACTCAAGCGACAATTGCACAGGAACAGGGAAAAACGCGAGTGTGACGCGAGTTTCCTTTGTGTTCAAAACAAAGAACCGAAGGGAGACTGTATTTCTCCTACTGACCAAATACGTCATCAATATGCCCAACGTGAGAACAACGCAGAGTACCTGACTGCTGATCAGAAGAAGGAAATTCTGTACATGTGGAACATGCTGGTGTCGACCAGCTTCAGAAATCTAATTCACGACAACTCTAGTTTGGAGGGCTTTGGAAAGCAAAGTGAAAATAGATGTCTGGAAAAGATTTCCGCATACATAACTCTAAGTAAGCAAGCAAGCAAGCAAGTAAGTAAGTAGGTAAGTAAGTAAAACTTTACTTAACGTTGGTATTATTACATAGTATTATTCCTATAACGGCATGAACTAATTTAAACCAACAAATATAATGATACAAAAAACAAAATTATATAACAAAGAAGAAAACAAAAAGGAGTAAAATCTAAAAGTAATTCTCGCATTAACCAACACAAATACTGCAGGTACACGAGTCAAAATTAAAATCATATAAATTGTTTTGAAACGAACTAATAGACTTGGATTCTTTGATTCTCAATGCAGCTCTAAATAAAATAGAGTTAAGTCCATATCGTGTAGTTTCACTGGGGGAAGTTCCAGTTGGTGTCCTCCCCAAGGGGGATTTTGTGACAAAATATCCCCATGTTAACATGAGATTCAGTTTGTGGACACATTTATAGACCTCAGTCAAGAGACTATGAATGTTCTGTCTATGAATTGTTGTCCGATTATCACGTTGCAAAGGTTCTTGGAAAGGGGAAGAGGGTGATTGGTGAAGTGCTCTCAGTGAACGATGATGGACTTTGTCTTAGGGGACAATATCTAAATGGCGAAAGAATGTATGCCTCAGTCAAACATTTGGCCTGTTTATAGGTAAGGTACTTCCTTATTCTGAGAAGCGCTTTAGTCCTCTTCCCTGCAGTGCAGCAAATGCTACTAATTAATATGCTTTAAACATGTTAGCTTATTGTCAATAGTAACTCCTAATAATTTTACCTCATTGCAGCTCATAATATTATCACCATTAATAAATATAGATAAATCATCTCCTTTTGTTCCAAGAAACATATGCTGAAACTTATTTGGATTTGCTTCCATGCTATTGTCCTGAAACCATTTAATTGCGCGGTCACAATCTGTGTTAAGCTTTTTAAGGACATCAGATATGTCACTCTCACATGCATATAGAGTAGTGTCATCGGCAAGGTTATACACGTATGTTTCTTGGATAGATAACATAAGGTCATTGATAAATAAATTAAAGAGTATTGGGCCCAATATTGAACCTTGCGGTAGCCCAAGAACAAGTTCCAACCAATCGCTCAGACTGGAGCCTATTCTTACTCCATGCTTGGTTGTGTCAAGTAGTTATATAAACGTTTAACACTCTGTGTGTCTCATCCATAAGCAGCGAGTTTTGCTATTATTAGACTCGATGAGATGTAGTCATAGGCTTTAGATAGATCCATCAGCACAGTACCCACAACTCCTGATTTGTCAAGGCACTTCTGCCAGTTTTGTAACAAGTTCAATAACTCATGTTGCATGCTGTAACCCTTTCTAACCCCACAAAGGTAAGGAGAGAGAAATATTTACCTGTTAGGTCTATAATTTTCTTTCTTTGATTTGCAATCTTTTTTGTGTATAGGTATAATATCAGCTAATTTCAATTTATCAGGAAAATTACATGTTGATATACACTTATTAATACAATACGTTACATTCTCTTGACATATATCATTGGCTAGTTTCAATATTTTGATAGGGATGTTGCCACTTGTCTTCGTGCTACTATCTAGTGAAGCTATAATTTTATGCGTTTCAGCTGGCGTAACATCTCTAAACGAAAAAGAGGATGAATTTCCTGGTGCCATCGATTTTATCTGCAGGATACTTGGATGAGCAGCATATCTTTTCGTAGCTCTAGTTATCGGGTCCAGTATTTGGGTATCTTCAACTCCCCATTCGACAACATTTAATGTGCTTGTAATCGTATTAAGGTATTTGTTCATTTTGGTAGCAATATGCCTGTCATTGGTTATAATATTTTAATCTTCAACAAGAACAATTCTTCCATCATTAGTCAGAGCCTTATTTGAAAAGAAATGTTTGCAAAATTTCCAGAAGGATTTAGCAGTGTGTCCTTTATAGGCTTCTGTTTTTGGAAGAACTCCTTCTTTTCTGTCTTATTTATATTGACTACATAGTTTCTTTGTCTTTTAAAGAGAAGAATACTACTAGCATCTCCAGTTTTATTAGCCTTGTTCTTTACTCTGGACCTTTTCATGATTGCCTGTCTCAGACATTTAGACATGAGGTTTATCGTTGCCTTTAACTTTCTTCTCTTTAAAAGGTGCATGTGTCTCTAATATATTTTCAAAACTTTCCTGCAAAATATCATATGTATCAGTATGAACAAAATTATTAGATAGGTCATCTAAAAATGATTGCTCATTAAAAGATTTGTAACTTCTATATATAATAACCTTCGGAGGTAATTTACAGAAAATTGATTTCAACATGGTACATATCAATAAGTGGTGATCACTTATGCCTGTCACATAAGCGCATGTGTGTTGGAAATAATTTCTACGGTTTGTAAGAATGAGATTTAGAGGAGGTAGAGGCGTAGGTAAAGAAACTTATATTTAAAATTTGGGAATTGAAATTATCCCAGTACATCCCACCGATTACGATGTCGGAGAAAGCATACTATGGTAAGTGGAGAAAGACATGCAATGACGTCGTAAAGTACTTTATCGATCAAAATGTGGATGAGGATAAAACTCTATTGTTTGTTAAATCCAAGGCGAGATTAGGGAGTATTTGTCCACGACCACGACAGAATTAAAAGGCGTATCAAGAGGCATAACCAGAACCTACAGCACGACCTCGAGGACTACGAAGATATGTCCAGTTCCGAATATAGCGACATAAAAAGTTTCTTTCATTGCATATATATAGCAGACTTATGCTTGTATTTTTATAATATTAATAGCGTTATATGTAGCAATCATGAGTTCTTATTACAGCACTTACTCCTTCAGAAATGCTTTTCAGAACTTCACTAATTCCAGCGTAAATTCAGATTTAAGACATAATCTACGGGAATACAACAACTGCATTTCTAGCAGATATCCCCAAAGGGAATACGATGGTAA
Source organism: Bythotiara depressa (assembly GCA_027564595.1). Taxonomy (NCBI): domain Eukaryota; kingdom Metazoa; phylum Cnidaria; class Hydrozoa; order Anthoathecata; family Bythotiaridae; genus Bythotiara; species Bythotiara depressa. The sequence continues at coordinate 5,255 of JANTOQ010255253.1, read as the reverse complement.
TGACGATGACGGAGATTTTCCTGTTATTAACCGTTTTGAGACCGATGGAACCAATAGCAGCACTCTCTGGGAGACCAAACGATTAACAATTATAGACTGAGTAAAACAAAATACCACCTATAAGAAAACTGAAAGTATGATGATAAATCCTAAGTCCAATCAAACTGATCCTTTGACCCTAACCTAAAAAGGCTAAATACGAGAATGAATACGTTCGGCGAAAAAATATATACCAGATTCAAGGAAGGTGTTACACCTCTAGTTGAAGCTTGACAATATAACCAGTCCAATCGAGGACGGTAATACCCAACAGCAAGTTGGACTTTGACGGCTTTATGATGTAATGCAAAGGCGGCCTCCCCAAAAAAATGCTACAATTATCACCGAGTAGAGATGGGGAGTTTATCAACTATTTGAACCCGATAAACAACCGCATTGAGGAGGGAAACAAAACATATCCAATCAATTACAGGTGATAATTAACAGTCTAGTGAAGGGACAGAAGGATGGTAACTTCAATTTTAGAGATGTATAGGAAGAGCAAAATTCAAATATATAAACGCTTTTAGATAGAATTAAACTAAAAGAAATAGGTCCACCTCCGACCATTCCAACCATAGAAGCTCCACCCATCATCCTGCCGATAGCTATTTATTTATTTATATATCTATTTATTCTCTATTTATAGGAATTCATATAAAACATAGTTACATAACTAATTCAGTCCAACTGCATAAAAACGAAAAGTATATGAACTAAAATGAAGATATATAAAGCAAATAGAAATAAAATTTAATCGAAATATAAACTAAACAAATAAAAAATATAAATAAAAATAAAATAAAATCAATTAAAGGGAGCATAACTATATCTTGATATATTTATTTTTCTCTTTAAATTTATTGAAATTATGAGAAGACTACATGCTCTGACAATTGGTTCCAGGACATAATAGCTTTGAAATCAAAGGTATTTGCACAAAATGTCGTATTACATCGAGGAATATCCAAAGTGGTTCCAACCCTGAGAGCATATTTTGTGTTTTTATGATGAAATATATTTTGCATGATTTCCGGTGACTATACCATGGAAAGAGTTATACACTACAACTAGCATTAGCCGTAACTTCTTTGTGTGGATAGATACACAATTTGAAATGTCAAGTAATTCATCAAGTGAGGCAGAAAATCTATTCATCTTTGCTGAAAGAGCTCTGTGAAAAGACTTATAGATCAAATTGTGAGCTTACTTGCTGCAGAACATCCAAATCAGTGGACAATAGTTGAATGACGATAAAACATATGAATTAAACAATAAGTCAGCCTTAGATTGAGTAAGGAGAGTGCGAAGAAACAACTATAAAAAAATAATGCAAAAGTATTGAAAAAGTAACATGACCGGACCAATATACTTAAAATCATGACAAAACAAAACATTAAGGTGGTATCCAAACAGAAAATTGAACTAGAGAAGTATTTGAGTGCTTTGAAGGCTAGAAATCAAAACATTAATACTGAAACTCAACAACGATCTGCAGATCAAGATATCGCAGAAGCAAAAACTATAAATAGAGGATCGGTAGGGGGTACTGATGCTGTTGGGCCAGGGGTATTCAAGAACAACAGAGGAATTTTAGGGTAAATAATGAAGAATTGCAAGATGCGTTTATTCAGGCGAAAGAACATAGGCGTCGATATCCATTACCCGAGGTAAATGATGGTTTTATCTTTGACGAAAATTCCGCTTGGGAGGTGTCGGAGAGGCATATAATTATTAATAAATCCAATTCACCACCTGCAGAATTGCTACCACAACCGCCACCACCTTGAATAAACGAACGAAGTATGAAATAAGTTATAGCAAATGTCCTAGTTGAATCAAATAATCGGGATGAGAAAGTTCAAAAAAGAAAGATTAAGGAAGGTAAACCTATGATTCAACTCTATACCAATCTACTAAAATAAGTGACTTTAGGTTATGACTTATCAAACTTTGATTTAAGGGCAATAAAGCGTATAAGAGCTGGGTATATGAAAGATCGCACCCTCGTCCATGGTGGTGAATTAAACTCATCCGATCAAAATAGCCGTTTGAGAACTTTGATAGAGATAGAAAGAGAAAATCTCATTTCTCGATTTGATAATACATCGCCACTCAAAAGAAAGTTTATAACAAATGAAATAAACAGACATTGGAAACAGTCTATAAAGAGCTTTAAACGATTTCTTCATGGAAAATGATTAGTTATGCTAAAGGGTTGCGAATGTTAAAGTCCCCTAGGTGGAATACTCTTATTGCAAAGATTGTGTGATAAATTGACTTTATGTACTATAATAAATGATGAAAAACCTCAAGATGTGAAAGTTTTTAATTCCCATAAATCCTCAGCAAGCGCCCCCAATGAACGTTATCAAGGTGATCTAGCTGAAGTGTCTGGTTATAATCCCGATAAACGAAACATAAGATTCAATTTTTGTTAGTTTTGGTTCAACTATACAGTGGATACACTTACGAATATCCTTTAAAAAGTACAAACGGCCCGACAACGGCCCGCGCTTTAGGCTTTCTATTCACCGCGTGTATACAAGCAACAAGAAAGACGGAGTTTTATAATAAAGACGTTAGTAGCGTTCTAAAAGAACAAAATATAGGGCTCTTTTCCACCAACACGATGCAAAAAGCTTTTTTTAGTGGAGCGAAAAATTAGAGAAATAAAAAAAGGCATTACCCAAATAAAAATATTAGATATACAAAGTGATATAGCGGAGCAGCAGCGCGAAAGAATTATACGACGAAAATGACTGCGAAAAACCTCAATAATAACACGGGAGATAAAAAACAACAACATTAAGCTACAATATAAGTGAATTCTAGAGGACAAGGTGAGACAGCGTAACTTCATTAGTGAACGAAGAACAAAACGTAACCGCAAAAGAATGTATTACAACATACCAAAGCACTCAGCATTGGTACGATAGTTCGATTGAATGAGGCGAGAGAAAAAGGTACGAGAGCCAACGAATATTTTACCAAACCATCCACTAGAAAAGAACCTCGATGGAGTGATAATCTATATATTGTCATCAAAACGGAACTTAAGAATGCTGATGATAATAAGAGCGGCAATCCTGTAGATACTTACCGTTTAAAGAATATATTAACCGACAAATCTACAAATCTACAAATCCCGGGGGGATCCAACGGGCCCACGACTCTATACTTCTCTGGATATTTCAAAAACGGCTAATGCTACAAGCCTCATACCTTGTGACTTGTCCTAAATATTATCTGGGATGAATTTGTAGGGTTAAAGGGGCTATTCTATAGGGAGGAACTATTGGTGGACCCCAATGAAAATAGAAGACATCTTACTAATAAATATTTAACTTATAATAAATATAAAAGTAAGGTCATTGTTCGATTTATTTATTAGCGGAGTATAAACAAGATGTATAACAAGGGTATATTGAGGAATGTTTTAGAAACAGATCTACTGGAAAAATTGGAATCATTGGTAAGGAGTTATATTCAAAGGAATAAATCATTTCATTAATTCAATCCCCAGTTAGGAAACGTACGAAGAAAGCGAAAAAAAAAACACAAATTTCCTGTAAGACACCCTAAACGATCCCACCAAATACAATAAACAGAACATTATGTAGGACGAGCATTATGGAGGGTATACTGAGGCGGCAAACGACCCATACAGTGGGATGAAAATCAGAGTTATTCCTGAAAGCGATACCGATAAAATGAATATACCAAAATGATCTTTTTTAGAACTTTGCAATATGACACCCGTAAATAAATTGAGACCTATTAACTTTGAACGAGGCATGGATCTAACGCAAGAAGCTACTAATGAGATTAAAACGCCATTCCCAAATATATTCACCCATTACCAAGCGCATACTACTCATATTGCCAGACTCTATCCTCTTATAACCTTTATTTGACGAAGGGAAAACTATAGAATATATAACTGGTACTAATAACGATATATACAAAAAACTAGTATACCAAAGTAAACCTCATTCTAAGGAAAATGATCAAACGAATGGAGTCAATGCGTAACATAGGATAAAAAGTTAATAGCGATTTAATGATTTTGGAAGATTCACTAAATTGAATAATGTAATTCCCTATTGATAGAAGTGACATATTAAATCTGTTAAAATTGCCCCTCGATTATTTTATGGTATTTAGATTCAACCTGGAGCAAAATGTGCATAATATTACATATCCTAAATTCTTTGCACCTTGGTAAAATAATAGTTATCCCAGCTCTTGGTCTCGAGCAATGGTAGAGGATTTCTTTATGTTTAACGACCTTGACAAGGCAAGAGAATCCAATCAATTAAGGTGGGTTGGTTCAAAAGCTGATTAGGATGCATAAAAAACTAGTCTAGATACGGCTGGAAAATCATACATCTAGCTAGTCCGGGTAGGTAGGTATTCGATGTGGTGGTATCGCATCAAACATGAACAAGTTACCAGTTTTTTTGGAAATGCTGGTTTCGTCATTACTTATTTAAAATGGGTGCATTAATACTTTGTATCTTAAACTAAAAATATATAGTATGTTGCAATTAAAATATAAATATCCCAGTACTTATAAATTGATAATTGATAAATTAACTAACTATCTTATCTCATATCTAGTTAAGAATGAGGCGGATATATATAGTAGCATATTCTTCTTTGATTTAAGGTGGTAGTAGGCCTTTAAAACGAATTTCTTGAGATATACACTTTCATGGAAATACTATGTCCAATTGTTACATACGATTAGTTACAACGTGAAAATGGCAAAAATTAATTATGTGCATAATTAATTAGGTACCATACCCCCAAAACAATGGATATTTTGTGACAATATATCTGCAGAACAGCATAAGCTCGAAATTTGAAACTCGGTGTATTTCTTTAGATTGATACATTGAAGGAACTGAACCTAAAAATATATTATGTAACTTTTTATTGTCCAACGTGAAGCTACGGAGAGTTTTTTTTGTTTAGCTTTACGCCAAAGTACCATATTTACTGTTACTATTAAGCAACTTCCGCTAGACCTATTGCACGGATTTTGATTCTGCTCCACCATAAGAAGAAGAAGAGAAAGCATGCAAAATTTCATCGCATAAAGTTTCACCAGTCCTGAGTTTCTGTGTTTTAAAATTAGAAATTCGTTGTTTTGAGAAAAACACGTTTAAACAACGAAAAACTGAAACTTATGCAATATTATACGTAAAAGT
>JANTOQ010255142.1:0-13374 GCA_027564595.1 Bythotiara depressa | reverse complement strand
ATTAGTAATGTTAATTGGCCAACTTGGTAAAAACAACACCGCCAAAAGGTACGGCATCAAAAATGCGGGAAGTCTGGCATCAAAAATGCGGAAACAGCATTGCAATGCAAACATCTATTGACTTTCAGCCATTTATGAATTATTGATTTGTAGTTTTAAATATAGTTGATGTGTATGAATGTTGTATGAAAATAAACATTCATAATTCTGAATGATTAACTATGTTTAAGTCATTTTACAATAAACAAACTTATTCACAATGATTCACTGTAAAGAAAAGTGTGATATGCAAGCAATTGTAAGAAAAGAAAATCATTAGTATGCACAAAGCAAATTTTCTATACATTCCATTATACAAAAAGCAACTTTTGCTTTGCGTGGCCTTTTGTATTAATACATAATAGAAAATTAAATAAACAAGCTCACTTAAGGTTTTAATAAAAATAAATAAACACACCACACATGTTTTTATACTTCACAAGCAGGGAGTGGAGTGATTGGTACCAATACTTTTGCATTGTATTGTACATGCAGTGTGATGTATGTACTTTGGTTGACTTGTTTATGTTCATAAGACTAACAAGTCCTTTATTCGAGAGGGATATGGTTTAGTCAGTGATGCAAATTGACCTGGGATATAGGTTTCATTATTTCATCTTCAAGATTGAGGTGCATAAAAAACGTTTTTCTAATTTGAGCTGGAAGAGTTTCTGCATTAATCACACTGAGTATCTTTATATAAATTATACTAACAATTGTTGCATGTTTTGTTGTACTGTCTTGCATGTTCAAGTTGGGTCTGGGTCTGGGAAGCATGATTTTGTCGTTCATTGATTTTTGAGAAACAGGTAAGATTCCTGCTGTAATTTCTGTAATTTTGACAACCAACTGTTTTCTCCTATGGCATAATATAGAGCTCAATACACCATAATATCCTTTATTCATACTTTGACAGAAGTTATGGAAAGTTATAAAGAGAAAGTTTATTTCCAGAGAGGAAAAAAATACATGTTGTTGTTCAGAAATATTGTGACGAAAGTGTCAGAAATTCTATGCACATAATTTGCCAGTTAATATTGAAAACAACTCATAGACAACAAAAAGAAAGTTTAACTGTATAATATGTTCATGACAAACCTTTCCAACAGATTAATATGTTCTGTTGCATTTTACTATTACAACAACAATATTATATATTTTTACTCCTAAGCACTTGTGTATTTCATGGTTTTAAATGTTTTAAATGTAATTAAAATTTAGTTGGATTACAGTATTTAGAAATTAGCCATGTAAAATTATGTCTTTTATAAATGAAAAGATTTATTTTGTTGTTAATGGTTAATATGTGAGTAAAACCTTTCTATAATTTTTCTTTACTGCCAATGGTAACATGGGCAGTTTACTGCAAAAGTATTAGTACACCATCCACTTGTGGCATGGGTGGGTGTAGTGTATTGGTTTTGTTCTATTTTGAAAATACACATTTTATATTATAGAGAACAATTATGCAATTAAAATTATTTTGATTAATATAGCTTACACAGGTTAACAAAATATTATAGTGTTGATTGCAAGTGATTTGAGATGTAAACTAAATTACTAATTAACATTCTTGTTAAATCTGATATTTCTGATCTCTTGAAAATGTTTAATATCTCTATGATCAAAAACCTCCTTTTTCTGATTATGTGGCAAAACTGTACTGTAACATAGCACCATGTAATTCTTCTTGTTTGTTTCATGAAATAATAATGATGCCATAATTTTCAATTTTTATTACTAGAAATCATACTTTAAGCGACATTAGAGTTTATTATCTACATTGTATTTCAGCAGATTTTGTATTTAGGCAATGACAAAAGACTGTCAAATGAAGTAACATATAAGTTCTGTTGTAGTCCAAGTCTGTATACAAGCTATAGAAAGGTTTTACCCTGTGCAAATTTATATTTTATTATATGAACATTTGCTTCACAATACTCAATGTCTACACATATTTATTTCAAATTTTTTAGAAAACACCTGCAAGAAGAGAGTAAGGAAGATGTATATAATTTAGCATTATTTATTTTGCACTTAATTCTAGCCATCCAAACCAACCTCATTACCTGGGCTTTTTAACATAATGGTTATTTAAATAAATAAGGAAAAAGGTCCTGCAAACGAAGTTGCTGGAAAATGTGTCAATACCTAAAATGAAGGATGATCTATGGCCATTTGTTACATTTTTAAGCTTGTAAAACCTACAATAGTTCCTACAATTTACCAGTTATACTTTTTTAGTTATAAAAGCTAGAAAATCCAACTATGGTGTTCACTTATATATGAGAATTATTTATTTGTTATCCCAGTTATGACTCTATCATATTACAGTTCAAAAGTTTACATAAAAATATAAAATACAGCCTCCACTCCATGTACATATCATCAGTTTCAAGGTTTTAAAATATTATATATGTGCAGTTGAATGAAAGAATCTGGAAATGAAATTTGTTTTTAGATACAAATAATTTATCCATTTTAATCTGAAATCACAACCAGATAATATTGTAGATAAAAGTTGGGACTGATATCTTTCATTTGTCAAACAAACATTTCATTATTGTAGTTGACTACATAACCAATTTCTTCGACATAGGCGAAATACCAGATTTGGAGAATCAAACTGTCATTCAGCACAAAAAATATGTTTGTGAAATATGGTATCCCAAAAATGATTTTCTCAGACAATGGCCGTAGATTTTGTGTGAAAGCCTACAATGATTTTTGTTGTGTCTATGATATAGATTATGATAGTAATAGTCTGAAATATTCACAATCACGTGGCCTTGTTGACTGCACACTGAAGGAAGTTTGCAAGACATGTGTAGTTCCCTATCTAGCCCTACTGGATGTGATTTGTTTGAATGATGGTGATTTCTTGTCAAGGAAAGCTCAAATTATTCACAAATTACCACAACTACTTCATATAAAGTTGAAACTAAAAATGGAAATGTCCTTCACCGCAACCACAGAGACATCATTAAAACAGAGGAATAGCATAATTTTGAATCAGATTCTGATTGTAGCTTGTCACCAAATTTAGCTGATGCCATGCCAGAGCACCACAACGTGTTTCAAACGAGCTGACCATTCCCAATAATCCAATATTCTGCTACACCATGACGAGCCTTCCACCTGTGGAAACACGTAGCAGCAGAAAGGTTACTTGCCCCAACTGATTCAATAATTAATTCACATAAAAAAAAGATGAGATGCAGTGAACCTTTTTTTAATGTTATTCTACATTATAATTTTGAAGGGAGGATGTTGCGTGTTGTTCCCTGTTTGTTCCCTCTTGTCAGTCCACATCTTGTTCTTCCATGTTGTTTGTGCCTGTGTTTATATGTTACGGATGGCTCTGTACTTAGCGTGATATATTCAGAAGGCTTCAAGACGGCATTTAAACTAGTCAGTTTGTATTAGCTCTTGAAGCCCTTCCATAATCCTAGTTTTATTTGTGATAAAACATATCACAGACTCCCCCAGTATCATTACAAAATCGATTATCTGATAGCTGATTTTGTGTTTATTTGATTACTTTATTATATATTAGCTCTTTTTACTGCCGTTACTATGATTTTATGGATTAAATAAAGTAACTACAGGCCATTTCAGGCGCTGGCACATGCCAAAACTTTCAATGGCGTGTGATTTGTTGCACGCACAAAATGAGAGCTTTTCCTGTTTCCCCCATTTTTTACTATATTTTTGCTTCCTTCTCGCATAATATTTTCAACCTCAAAACAAACATTGACTCAATTCCCAGTTATTTTACTAAACAAGACAAATCATTTTGTTGATTCATTTTTTATTCTATAAGACGTTGAATTTGTGGAAAGTGTTGTTTCAAAATCACAACACGATTAAATCTTTTATTTAATCTATTGAAATGTAAATTGATTCTTTTAAAAGTTTTGCTTGCAAGAAGTGCATAATATAATTTGTTCTATTATATTAAAAGAATGCCTTATTTTGTAGTGTTCTCAATGAAAAAATATCATGCCGCAGATGTTTTTTCTTCACATTAAGATTTAAGATGAGTTCTATGGAGATAAAAGGAAACAAAAGGATCAGCAAAGATGTCTGCAATGACCTTCATTAAAGGAACAAATGTAGTAACCAAACACCAAGTAAGAAATGACACTTATTATTTTCACAAGACCCTGTGTGTATACGCAAAAATAGGATGACTTCCACTAGACATTAGTGAAAATTATAATTATAAAAAAGGCCCGCCGTGGATATGAGGCTGTACTTATGATTCCCAAAATTGTATTTTTATTTAGGTTATTCACCATATTGATCATGGGAGTGGGTGGACACCCAATTGCTTTAGATTTTGAAGGAGGAAGGCCAGAGTGTGAGCGAGCAGTTACAATTCCCAAAGGCCCTATCCAATGAAAAATCTCCACAATGAACAAGGAAATTACTAGAGAAGTCTATCTAAAGCTCTTTAGAACAGGCTACAAACTAGAGATGAACCCACCATTCCCGATAGCACAATTTAAACATTAGCAAAAATACAAAAACAAAAATGGTGTTAGGTTAATTGAAGGTATTATTATTTTTGTACTGCCAATTGTGAAACTTTATTTTTTACTGACAACATGCTCCATCTTTCTTTTTCTGTAGGGGTGTTTTAATAGGTTAGACGTAATTAAGGACAAGACTAAACATTTTATATGTTATATTATTAATAATTAATAATGTTTCACAACTAATTCAAACCCTTCTAATCATCTGGCTAAATGTTTTTATCATTCCTTGATACCAGAGTCTTTTAAGCATATTTTCCACTTCAAGAAATTTTCCGTAGATAAAGGAAAATTTGCATTGAATCCTTTTCAAGTTTTTTTTTAAAACTCCTTTTATTATTGAAATATTATAGGTCAACAAGATGCTAAAAACAGACGTGAATTTATCAGTTATATTGTGAATGCTATATTGGAAAAGGTGGCTGCATTTGTTGCAAGTGCTCATTTCGTGAGTGTGTTAACTGACGGCTCACAGGTGAGAAAGACTGGAAGTGATAAGAAATGGTTGTAATTAGAACCGAAAGAAATGGTACCTATTCTCTTGTTCACTTTGTATGTTTTTGTTATGACGTACTCGTTGAAACTGGAAACAAGTTTGCTTGTTGTGAAAAAAATATTTAAATAGAGCTGTCTTTAGAGATATTGAAAGAGACTTGTAACAAGGTTGTTTGATGAAAAGCAAATGCATACTTTAATATAATAAATTTTCTTGAAAAAAAGTTTCGTACTTTTTATGAAAGAAGAGAATGTACAAAAATCCCCTATTCTTGAAAATTAATTCATGCAAAATCTACCTAATTTATTAATTCACATAATTTAATTCACTAGAAAATTAACAAAATAAGGATTCACGAAAATATCTTACATTAAGATATTTTCAAGGAAACAATAAAGAGTAAATAAATTTCCTTTTTTAGGTGTTCCTGTTTATTTTGTTGCTTTGTTACTGCAGATGTCTGAGTGGGGAGGTAGAGATTCTGTTGCATTAAAAAAGGGATTGACCATATTTTTAGTGAAAAAGTTCCAATACCCCTTTCTATAACAAATTATTGCAATAGAATGATTGGATGCACATCTGATGGCACTAGGGTAAACTTTGGAAAAATCTCTGGGTTAATGACAAGGTTAAGCAGTGTGGGTCGCCCGTGGCTGATAAAAATCCATTGCTCAAACCATCGCATAGAGTTGGACATTATAGATGTTTTCAAAAATAGAAAAGACTTTAACGATATTGATGAATTTTACATGGAATATTTATTTGCTAAAAAACTCTGGAAAAATAAAGAATGAAATAAAAGAAGCGACAAAAGCTCTAAATATTCAGCATTACACCCTACCAAAAATTACAGGTACAAGGTTTGTAGGACATAGACGGACTGCTTTCCAACGATTACTTTCGTTATGGCCTGCAATGATTACGGCCTACAAAAATGTAATAGCAGACAAAAGAATACGAGCAGAAACTAGGGCAAAGATTGTTGGCTACCTTAAGAAAATTATGCTCATATCCATTCGTATGCTTGGTTTGCTGCCACGTAGATATACTTGAAGTTGTGACACCTGTTTCTAAAGTTATTGAAGGGGAGGGGGTTATTGATATTTATTGTTCACCCAACTATTGTGGAGACTGTTGCCAATATTAGCAACATTATAAATGCAGATAATGAGGAGGAGTTACTGACAAGTCATCTATCTTCCTTTTGTATAGTTGAAGGCGAGCTCAAATCTACCTTTTTAATGGCTGATGATAATCACAGAAAAAATGCTGATAAAGACCAAATATTGGTATGTCTAGAAGAAATGTTGCAACTTAACGAGGAGGCTATGGAGAGAGATATTCAGAAAATATGGGAAGTGTGTGAGACATTAAAAATTATATTAGTAGAAAGATTTTCCGATTTTAGTGCCCCTGTTTTTAAGAGTATGTTTTGGTATGATCCCAAAAACTGGACTGTTGAAAAAGATTATGGAATTTCACAGATCAAGGAGTTTTCGTTGTATTTAAAGATCCCCTTAAATCAGTAGGCTATGATGAACTATCTGTATTGAGAGAATGGAAAAATTTCCGAAATGATGTGTACACAAACTATGTAGGAGTTGAAGCAGCCCATATTTGGGAAAAAACATTCCAATACAAATGAGACAAATACAAAAATCTTTGCTTTCTGGTTAATATTATTATCTCATTTTATCCCAGTTTAATTTCTACGGTGGAGCACGCATTTAGTTTGCTAACCTTATTACTATCTGATAAGAGGTTTAAGTATGAGTCATTCAACCATGAAACAATTGATGATCATTAATATAAACAATAAGACATGGTGGGAGAGAGACCGTGGGGAGATCATTCAAACTGTGATAGACAAATATTTGTCAAAGCGCCATCTGAAGACAATGAATGAACCAACCAAAAAGTTACTTCGCCTTGAGGAGCCTGGTTCAAGTGTTGCTGCTCTTTCAGACACTGAAGTTGAACTCCTGTTAATAACGGATGAGTCGTCTTCTGAAGATTGAGTCAATTTCTGAAGATGAACTCAATATGGATTTTTAAGTTTGAATATCTATAAAAGACTTTGTTATTATTTGTTCTCTTTGTGATAAACTTTTGTTATTTTACCCATTAAAAGAGTATTGTTTTACTGGTATGTTTCTTCTGTCTCTTGATCAACAATCCCTCTAAAAAACAAAGTATTTATACTATTGTTGGAAATGAACATTTTTACTCATTTACTGAACAACAGATTTTTACTGTGAAATGGTAGTTTCACGTCTCATTAGCTGAGGAAACTTTCAGATTCAGCCTCAGTGCAATCATAATATTTGACCTTGTGCATATTTGTTCCTTTTGAGTTTGATTTCTTTCACTTTGTATTTATCGTGCATCAGAAAAAAGACAGCTGAAAAATGGTTACTACGTCAAATTTTATAGTATAATTAAGGGCATTTAAAACTAAAATGATTAGTGCATCTTTTCTGAATGTTTTTGAAGTGGAATAAGAATGAAAGTTTTAAATATGACAAAACAATGTGCGTAAATTCGCTATCATCAGTATAGTAGTTGGGGTTGGGCAAAGTTCCTTCAGCTCTAGCTATAGCCACCTGGCTTTCTTGTTAGATATCAAACATAATGTTGTCCTGGGAACTAAGTTAGTTTTTAAATTCAGCTTCTATTGCAAATTAAATAAGTAATTAAAAAGTAGGAATGATACCTAGTTGCAACTTCACACTGAAATAATCTTCTGTAGTAATTTCAGATTATCTAATAATTTTTGTGTGATAGCTAACAAAGTAAATAAATTTAAAAAGCTCTTTATTTAAATATGGCGTCAATGGTGGTAGTGTGCGCTGCTCTAGCCTCGTGAAAGTTATAAACAGCAAGGTTAACTAAAAGTCGTAGAATAAATAAACAATTGAGTGATCATGCTGAATATGGGAGTGTAAACAGCATGTAAACATTTGTTACTAGCTTTAGTAAGATTTACATCTTTAAAATAAGCAAAGAGGATATATGATCTCATGCCATCGCACACCTCAAACTTCCTGCATGTGCAATTCTCGGCACACCTACCTAAATATTCCTGAAATGGCCTGAACTATGGCCTGTGAGAATTTTAAGAAAGTTTCCATAAAAATATCTGGAAATGAAGTTTGTTTTAGATGGCTTTATGCATTTTTATCTGAACATGAAAGGAAGAGTTTTCACACCCATTAGTATTAATTACTAACTTCTAAGGGGATAGAGAGAGTGCAGATGAATGAAATGTATTAATTTAATATATTGAGTATATTTAATTATAATATTTAATATATAACCTCTGGAATGTTTAGAAATAAACTTGTTTAAAATGTATCCTAGTGGTATAAATTTTCGTGGGTATAATAAATCTTCATGAATCACAAACCCAAAATTTTCACGGTTATAAAGATTGTAGTTTATGAACTTAGTCATAAGTAATAATCTGAATTTAACATTGAGACTTATTGACATTACTTTCTGTACTTACAGTTTAGAAAGCAAGGGACACTTTGCAGAGAAGCATATGGAAACTGTGATATTCCGGAATATTGTGAAGGAGACAAGGCCACAGTAAGTGAAGGTCTTTGTTTGTTTTTTCAAATTTGCCAAAAATAATTTCATTTTGTGATATATGAAACTTACAAAATACAAGCAATTGATCCACTAATTCCTATGTTGTGTTTGTTTCATTTAGTGTCCAACAGATCGATTAATGCGTGATGGTATGCACTGTGGTGCTAGCACAAAGGTAAGTTTGTAACAGACTGATTTCTGTTGAACAATAAATAAGTAAATATTGTTTGTAGCAGCACGAACAAACACTTATTGTAGTCAATTTCTAAAACAAATGATAACAGTTGCATTGTCCAATTAGTATATTTTAAATGCAATGTCGGTATCTATTCTTATTGATGCAAGTATATTTTGCATAATGATGTATTTCTGAAACCTGGCATAATCGTTTCGGTTAAACAGAACAGAACAGAACCATGCGCAGACCAATATTTTATGCACAGTAGAGCTTAGGTTTTTATTATTTTACTAACGATGTCAGCGGATGATATTTTGACAATGACTTTCAGTTTTTATTGTTTAATTAATGAGGCGAATCTAATAAAATATTTAACAATAGTATTTACTTTGTATTGTTTCACTAATAATCATGCCTGTCATATCAATTAAATGTTCAGAATGATAAAATTTAAGTTTTGATTGTTTATCTAATAACATTGCTGGTAGAAAATATTAATCTTTATTTATTTATTACATTAATTTTTTATCATTATTGTTTTCCCAAGAATATCTTACTGTCTTTAATTTTTACTTCCTTTTAATTTAATAGAAGTTAACATTAACATTTCTTCCTTCGTGCCACATATAATTGTGGTAAATCTATGTTTTGAAGTAAGAAATCTTTGTCCCCATCACATAAAATATTTTAAAGCCATGTTTTAGTGGAGCAAATGTTCAATTGCAACTATTAAAATAATTGTCAAATTATGTTTTGATGTAAGAAATCTATCAAAAAATTACGGAAATATTCATTCACATCATAAAATGACTGAAAAACTATTTTATGTTGTATGAAACTTTCCTTCAGCACATAACATCATGTTGAAATCATGTTGAAATCATGTTTTAGCGTGAGAAATCTTCATTTGTGGCCTGTACAATTGCTGTAAAACCGTGTTTTTATTTAAAGAATATTTGTTCACATCACATAAAATTTCTGTAAATCCATTTTTTCCTAAGATTAATATAAATCGGTTCGGTTCAGATTAGCCGAACTGAAACCAAAATAAAGGTGCTTAATTTCAGTACTGTATATAGTCACAAGTAAATTAATCTGATGTAGAAAATCTTTTGCAATTTACTATTTATTTTATTTAATATTATTTATTTTGACGAAATTTAGAGTTTGTCCAAAATAAATTTTGTGTCACAGTCAATTTATAAAAGTATTATTTCATGTTCGATGCTAAAGAAACTTGAATGGTATTTGAAAATTGAAATTGAAAAATTGAAAAATACGTTGAAACTTGATTTTACATTTTACACCAATAAAATTCAAAAATTGAAAGTGGGAAATTTTTATCAGAAATTGGAAAATATATTTGTTTACTTGTAGTGTTCAGACCAGACCAGAATTTCAAATATTTAGCATCAATGTTTGCTCTTGTATCTTCACTACAACATTGTTGTCACTAAACAAATGTTGTGGTGATAATACCTAATGCCACTACTACATCTTTTCCAAATTTAGATGTTTGTTGGTTCATTTCGATATTCACTTATCACCTATACCGAGGTTACTCCTCACATAATAGCTCGTTACCTTCGATTTGAACCTAAATATTGGAGTAGAGGTGGATATGTTTGTATGCAGTTGGAAGTTCTTGGTTGCACCACAGATTTGGGTTTGTTTCATAAATACATATTATACATAATTGTGTGACTTATGTTTTAAGAAAACTACATAATATTGCATCATGACTGCTAAATATATATTTCAATGGATGCGTGTAGCAGCATAAGCATGTAAGCTTCAATCTTGGTCATAATTAGTTTTTAATCGGGAAAAGGTACCATATTTATTTATATTTACCATATTTATTTATTTACCATATTTACCAAAATAATATCCATAAGTTATGGGAAGTGTCTTAAGATATAATAACTTTTTCAGTTTTCTTTTTTACTTATCCCATGACCTAAAACTCATAGATCCAAGGTACTTCAGTCATGAATTCATTACAGTTGAACAAGTGGTTCTCACTCACCTCCTATTTAATTCACCACCCATTTAATCCTATAAATAAGGTTACCTTTCAACGTTTTTGTGTGATAGCTAACTTCTAGACCTGGTCTCATTTTCTGGACATTTGAGAGAAAAGTGACTAAACATGAGTGGCCCACCGAAAATGCAAAATATTTTGACCCAAGTTGTCACACATGACCTAAATTGTTTGATTTGAACTGTGGGTGACAGTTTTCCTTCAGGGATCTTTGGAAGTTTCTACTTGCTTTAAGAGCTATTCAGAAAGAGCTGTGGTTAACATTAGGATTTTAATTAATAAGGGTTCATAAGTCATAATAATTTTTGTATCATTTGTGTGGTAAAAACATTGTATGAGAAGTTGCTCCAAATAAATATATGTATTTTATTATAAATGCTTCATGATTTATTTCCGTTTATTACGACTTTCAGTAATTTAATAAATTTAGAACCAATTTGTAATAAAAGTTGAAACTTTTTTTATACAGCTTGTAGAACATTCATGTTACTGGCTTAAATTAGGTGTAAAGCAATGTCTCTTTATTTGTCTTCATTTCAGAGCTTTGTTGAAGTTTAGTAGAAATATCAATGTGAAGTTAGGGTGTTAACTTAATTGATTTTCACTTATAGATGTGACAACAACCCCTACCGCTATTTCAACAAGAAAGTATTTGCCGGAAACGCTCTGTTTTACACCTGATATAAACAGCTGTGATGATGTTCCAGATAATACACGCATAAAATACTCAACCGTGCGAAATGAGGATTGTAATCTTCCACATATGCTGTTTATACATGGTTCAGACGGTATTCTAACACACAGTTGTAGTGGTAAAAAAGTTTGTCCAAATTCTGATGACTTCCTAATATTGTCTGATGCTTGCACAGCAGAACATTCCAAATATGATAGAACTGAGGTATGTGAAATTTATATACTAATAATTTACCACATTACCCACATATAATTATGCCTCGAATTATATAGTTACATGTAACTATACCCAGATATAATTACATATGTAACTATATAAGAGTTCATTAAGTCCATAACAAATTATTACATACGTTGCCTTCATTGCTGAATGTCTTCATCCTTTAACTTCAAGAGTACATAGGACTTCTAGACAATTATTTCTTCTGTTACAGTGATGGTCAGTGCCATATATCATGCCATCCGATGGTATTACCTTATGATGACAAATTTTCGCAAATTTCGCAAATTTTGGCTGTTTTCGTGAAAATAAGTCTTCCTGACATGTCCCACACCTTGTCATTTGCGATAATAAAAGTTATGAAAACCTAAGTGGAAAAGGTCGAATCAACTTTGAAGTTGAGTTAACTGCCAAGGACATTATTGATCAGGTGGGTAAGATAATAAGAATGACTGTTGTTGAGTTTGATTCTAAGTCCTAGTCCAATGAGTGGTGAAATTGTTTGATGAAAACATTTTCAATAAACTAAACTAATTATATTTTAGCTCATTGTCTTGCAAGAATAAAAGTCTTCTTCAACCATAAAACCTCATTTTTTTTTTGTGTTTTCTTGTCCTGTTTTATTTTATTTTTGTTTTATTTTGCACCATTTTATCATCCGCGCAAATAAAATTTGCAAAAAAAAACACAGAAAAGGCCATTCATGAAAATAAATCTTCACAAAATACAAAAATTTGGGCTTCACGAAAATATATCTCCCAAATATTTTCGCATCTTAATGTACATATGAGCACATCTTTAATAGTCTCTGGAAATATGCTCAACTACATTTTCATCCTAATAATTGTCTGGCTCTCAAGTAAGCATCTCACCAATATGTGGTGTTCATATGTCCTTGTATATATGATATCTAGTAATATGGCTTTGAAATTCATATTATGTATAGTCTAATATCTTTAGTTCTGGATATATGATTCTCTTAATCTTTTAAAGCTGTTTTTAATAATGATTCAGTTTTTATTCTGTCAATATTCAAAATTATTTTCAAAATGTTGCAATGTTTAAATGTCACTTTTATGCTCTCTAACTGGAGGTACTGAAGACAAATGAAACTTTCAGAACATGTTTTGAAAAGAATTTAATAAATTAAATTAAATGAATAAATCATGTAAAATCACTACAAAACAGTTTTTTAATGTAAGAAATCTTCGTTCAAAGCACATAAAATCACTATCAAAGCCTGTTTTAGCATAATAATTATTTGTTCATATCACGTAAAATCACTGTAATACCATGTTTTAATGCAAGAAATCTTTGTTCCTGTTAGGTAAAAATTAGTTAGGCCGTTGACGTCAATTTTTCATACACAGAAAACTACTGAGAATAAGTGGTTGCTATGCAGCTAAAACAATTGTCTACAACTTGCTGGTTAAACATGCATGTTAACCCTTTAGTGTCCCCGAAAAGGAATTATATCAATGGTCCTTTCTTTGTTATTTTGCTTTTTCCAGGGGTCAATTATTGGAATACAATGCAAAATAAATGTTTTAAAAACTGACTGACAATACCCCT
>JANTOQ010255031.1:0-13379 GCA_027564595.1 Bythotiara depressa | reverse complement strand
CTTACAACATCCGTAGCTGGTCTATTGCTTTGTCGAATTATAAAAAAACCCGGAGCTAAAACGGTCAATTTCTTCGGGTTTTAAAGTGAAATTCTTGTGAATTCTGACTTCTTCGAAAATTCCAAGATGGACGCCCTACTTGTCGGAGCTTAATTGTGTTGTATAAAAAATTACATTAATCGAAAAGTGCAAAAAGTTTTCGCAATGACAGACGACGACAGAAATAAGGCCGGATTTAACATCTCCCCTGCTTCGCGTGGAGCTAATTAAACAAAATTAAAAATCACAGAAATAAAAAAAATCTTATTTTCTATCATTTATACTGGAGAAGCTGTCATAAAATATTTTTAATTATTTACTTGTGAATATTTACCAAGGATAGCCTCTTCAGTACTTAAAGTTATCAATGAGGGACCTGCGATCGAAGTCCTGATTGTAATTAAAGCTCCCATTTGAGTTATGGAAGAATCATGAAAAAACTGTTATATTTTTGAATTTTTAGCTTTTATATATTACATAAACATAAGATTAATGATTATCATATAAGGTTAATGATTACCATATATGGTTAATGTATTATCATATAAGGTTAATGATTACCATATAAGGATAATGTATTACCATATAAAGTGAATTATTACCATATAAGGTTAATGTATTACCATATAAGGTTAATGATTATCATATAAGGCTAATGTATTATCAAGAGGCATGTTGTTGTCAATTTCATTTTTTTATTTTCATTTCTTAAAATAAATTCATGAGCATAACAAGCTACTCACTCACTATCGATAGAAACTTATAAATTAATGTGTTGCATGCTTCAAGAGAGTAATATACATTTCTGTTTATACTTAAATTAATTCCTACACATGTAGAGGATAATCTAGAATCGCAGGGCAGGATCAGGTAGAATAGAAAAAGGTCACTTTTGTAGTCACATATCCTGAAAATATGCCTCAAATTTAAACCTTTTTAGTAAAAAGGGCATTTTTCCTTAGAAATTAAGAAGGGCAGCATCAGAAGCTTTTTGTGGCTAGATTAAGGCCTGACATGTCCTATATAATGATAGACCCCAAGGATTAGCATAATGAAGATAATTATTTGACAACCCTAGAACTACTATTAGTAGTAAAAAAAAAGATTAATTTTGTTTTAAGCAACTTGATAAATTTTATAAAAATGATTTCGGTAGATTGAGAGAAAAATTTGTGTAAAAATTGTAAAAATAAAATGGCTTTTTAAAAATCACAAGCAAATTAGAAATATGAAATTGATTATAAAATTTTAGTAGACTTTAACATAAAAAACAAAAACAAAAACAAAAAACTCACAACATCACAACATAAAACTCATCTTTTCCACCAGATTTAGGATGTACCTTAAGATGACAATTACTGTCAGAATAGACATAATCCGCTTTAGATTTATGCTTTTCTACAATCACATGGATTCTTTCAACAAACCATAAGCTTTTTCATTTGGTCCCACCATATTCTGGATTTGGATTTTTTCTGCATGGATTAATGCCTGAATGTTGTGAGTCTAACAATGATGCTCTTTGTTTTCAATTACTATCTCTATCTTGGTAAACACTTCCAATTCAATCTACTCTGTGCAGAACGTTACCAGGAATTTCAATATTTACTTTAATTACATCACAGACTTTGTCTAAAACGTCCACTGCTGTTACTGATTTGTTGCAAAGAACACCTTCAATCTGAAGACATAGCCTACGCACATAAAGCTCCATAACTATTGTCAACTTATGAAGGAAGCTTTTCATTGACATACTTCAATTAATGTATTTGCTTCTGTAGCATCAATACATTTGATTCTTCTTCATCTTTTATCTGTTCAAGTAAAGAGTTTTTTCAGAAAATTCAGAAAACATTTGGCCTACAAACTTACAAGCTATCCAGTCTCTTGTTCTCTTGTGATAAGCATACTTGACAATGCAGCATAAAAAGTCTTAAAACCTGGTGAATTGACTGCCAATAACCAATACATTGGACAAAAAACCACAATGTACCAACCATGTTGATCTTTTCATCTCTCAAAAGGACAACTGTCTGCTTATATCAATGCCCTTACATAAAAAATACATTTGCGACAGATTATTACGAAAAATGAATAAAAACTATGATACGAGTGATTGATGAAAGATGCACTAACTTAACCAAAAGCAAAAAAAAAACTGTATCCTGTTATTGTTTTCTGTAAGCTTTCACTTGTTTATTACAAACAAACCATATTCAATAACCTTATTTCAACCACTGGAAAACCTGGATAAGAAAGCATAAGAGAGCATTTGAAAAAGTTCAAAACGAGTTTTTTTTCAGCATGGCAATGGGTAACTATTCCCCCACGAACAGAGCTGCAACACCTGTCATTTAGCAATGCCTAATCTTGTACACTGTAAAAAACCACATGTTTTATAGTGACTTTCATGTGTCTTTCAACATTCATCCTTTAATTGGCTTAGTTTTAAAAATGTTTCAATCAACACACAGTGTGCACAACATTATGAAATACATGGAAGATAACAATATAGTAACTACAAACTTCATTAAAGCTGTTTAGAAAAACCATTCAATCTTTGAAAATTTCAAATCACACAATAATTATGCCAGTCTAGTACTTTCCATTCCAAACATGCATGTAACATGAGCCAAATTTACACATCAGTGATGATACAATTTGACAAATTTATCCACCTATACAGGTGTCCTTTTTACCTTGCATCAAATTTGTATTATATTTTGACAAAGATTTACTCAAAGCATGAGATGCCTCAAATTGAGACTTTTTGGTGCCACCACATCGCATGACTCCTTTTGAGAAATTCATGTCTCTATTTGAGTTATCAAATTGAGACTTTTTGGTGCCACCACATCGCATGACTCCTTTTGAGAAACTCATGTCTCTGTTTGAGTTATCCATATGCACAAATATTATTTATACTGTGCTGACTCAGTTTTCTGTTCTGTGAGGTTGATAAAAGTTGAAAAGTATTCTATTTTTTCTGTCTGTTTGACTTTTTGCAAGAACAATTCAAATTTCAAGAAAATCCCACCCACATGGAAAATTAATGTGCAGAAAGGAAATGGTGTGTTGGAAGATAATAATAATGGCAGATATTAACATAGATGCAATTAATAAGACATGTTCATTATAAAAGATATGCATTGAAATATATAAGCATGTATTTTGATGGCTAACAATAATATTTAAATATCCTTAATGTCCAACAAATAGCTCTTTGTTGCTTTTAATAATTTTTAATTGAGTTTTTCAGACCTCTGCAAAGAAGAGTGAGATAGGATAGTTTAATATGAAAATGCAAAAAGGAAGTTTGAGATACTTTGATACTTTATTTTTACATCCCTTCCAAGGTTAAATATGATTAAAATCAATAAGTAAATACATATTTTCAATTAACTACAATTCAGCTAAGCAACTATATGAAAGAGTATAATTCAGAAAAATAATTGTGATAAATAATGCATACATGTTTTATTGTAATAATAATTGAGTCATAATTAAAATATGCTCCTCGTTTACAAACTGTCATTGCAAGCTGGCTTTAAAAGTCTAGATTTTCATAAAGATTTTATGCAAATGGGAACCAAGTTGTTACTAATAAAGGTAAGGATTGTACTTAGCACCACTTTGCAACATCGAATTACCTTCTTGTCAAGGGTCTCTGGAAGTTGACAAAAAAGCTTTCAGTAGGCAAGTCAAGGAAGACAATTTACCTGGAGAATCGCAAAAATTAAGTGATGTTTTAATCTTGATCTTGTGATTAATGAAGATGTAACATTAGATGGCGAGTTGATTACTTGGGAAACTCATAAAAAACCTGCAATATGAATTAGAAAGCATCAAGTAGACAGGTCCTTGTGGAGATGTTTGGTGAATTCTATGAGCTTGCCCATCAAGCAGAACATTATTTCAAGTATCCCATTAATGGGAAGCTAATGATAATGCCTGAAACTGAAGCAATGATTTCCCTTGTTCAAAATCTACTGTAGAAGATGTTTCCAGAACTTGTTACATTCGTAATACACATGATGAATCAGTCTCCTATATTATGAATGAAATGACTATGAAAAGTATAATTTCACATTATAGTTTTGTAACGTAATGTGTTCGATCTCGGCAATCCCCCTTGCATACAAAACAAGACCTATCACCAGAGTGTTGGACGATCAGGCCAAATTCTTGTTGAATTCATCCCTACCATTAACATGGTTGAACACTGCACATTCTTTATTCAACAAGAAGAAATCCATACCATTTAGCCAAAGCTATCAGTTACACATCTAGTATTGCAGAGAGCTGCATTGTGGGAAACCATAGCTCCATCATGTAGTATAATCCTAACTGAGACATAGTGAAAACTCTGAATCACTCAGCAAGCTTGCTCCTGCATATAAATATCTCATAAGGGATTGAAATAGGTGTGTGAAAGATGGGAATACAGAATCATAGAAAATAAAACCCTCATAAAAGAAAATAGGTTTAAATAAAGAGCTCTGACCTAGAACAAAGTAGAAAATACTTTTGATTTTCCATTTCAAAACATCTGCAATAATCATGAGAAAATATTGTTATATGTTAAAATATTTTCATTTTTTCTTCTTTGGTCACTGTTATCTTAAATTACATACCATTTTTAATAGCACCTGCGAAGGAAAACATAATTGTCTATTCTATTTTATTTTTGAAACTGGAATAATATGTTTAGTAGATAGGTTTAGTAATATGTTTAGTAGAAGTTTCTTTCCCAAAATTTTTCTTCCTAATTAATACACCAATCTTAAGAAAAATAATTTATTTATTAAGGAAAAGCTAGTTCTGAGTGAAGTAATATTATTTATCTTGTGGACATAAATATTTTATTGTCTTGAAAATAAAAAACTTTAAATAAAATTAACAATGTTGTAGATTATGTGGCTTTTTCTCTTTTTACCAAAATAAATTTTGGTTATGTTATGTTATGGAGTTTTTTCTGTACCCCATATCAAATCTCAGCAACATCGCAAGTTTTTGCTTCTTTATCCAGATTTTTTAATGTTTGATCTCTATTGAACAGTTAAAAACATCGAGAAAGTTGTACATTTTCGTTCTCAGTCCTTATGGACACTTCCCGAATTGTATAAATTACTGCTGTTGCCAATAATTACGTTTTTTCGCCTTGTTTGCAATATTTTTTTGAAGTACATACCACTCTATTACACGAGTTTTTAACACATTCTAAATCTCTGTAGTGAAATTATAATTATAATTAATGGGAGGCAATTAGTAACGACTATTGCTAGTATTTAAAGGAGAGGTTTTTCAAGAAAATTAGTACAAATAAGCAGTAGCTATTTACTGTGTTTTTGTATTTATTTATATTTATAATGTATTCTACATTTGAAATAAAATGTTTCTTAAATATACTGATTTTCTTTGACTCGAAATGCTTCAAGCTGAGATATAAAGGTGATTTAATCAGATACATCACATGTCTCAATCTGATGCATTTTGTCTCACTATAGGTACTGTCTCACAAATGAAAAAAAGACACCTTAATGATGAGACATCTTATTATTTCACTTGAATTATTTTTTATTATTATTCTGAAAACATAATTTACAAAACATTCTTCATAAAAAAACTTAAAACTACTCATAAAAAAATTACTCATAAAACATGAACTTGAACAAACATAATACAGACAATACAAGACAACATATATAAAGCAGTGATCCCTGCAAGCTAAATCACGAGGGACCACTGCCAATATATGGTGAGTTAGATTTAGTTAGAACACAATTTACGTTGTTCCACATAAAGGAAATGTCAATCATCATTTAATAAATTATATGATAAATAATTTATTTCCACAAACTTTGATTGGTTGTTTTCATAATTTCTCAAATTGATTGGTTATTAACATGTAATCAAGTTTAAAGGCTTTTAAACATAGGGGCAAAATATTTCTTCAGGTATTCCACAGACTTTGATTAAAAATAAATTTGTCGAAGTAGAGTCTCATGATTTGTTTATAAACACCCATGACAACCACTCATGCAATCTCAGAAGAGTGCTCTAACTAGTCCTTAGTAGTCATTATTGAACATAGTTATGAAACTGTCAAAAATAAAATAAAATAAAATATTAAGTATGCTGTACACATTCATCACAAAAATTTCCGATATTTTTTATAAAACTTAATTTGAGTTACGTGAAAAAAGAGGGTTTTTCCTAACTTTTCGTACTTACTATTACTTTTTTACACAATGCAAATTATAAAGATGATAAACATATTTGAGCATTTGCGTGAATACTCACATTCTACTCATTTAAAATATAAAAACATGTACCAATTTCATTAATATAAAACAAAAGCTTTAGAATGCAAAATAAAAGCTGT
This sequence comes from Bythotiara depressa, assembly GCA_027564595.1. Classification (NCBI taxonomy): domain Eukaryota; kingdom Metazoa; phylum Cnidaria; class Hydrozoa; order Anthoathecata; family Bythotiaridae; genus Bythotiara; species Bythotiara depressa. Next base: position 6,955 of record JANTOQ010255031.1, on the reverse strand, counting down.
GTGGCCTTTTATAAGAGATGTAAACATTCTTTGTTCATTTCTAAGATTGAGACGTGAGTTAAAATGTTAAATTTCTTGAAATATAAAAACCTTATGATACAATAACTTCCAAGAGCTCCAAGTCCCTGTAAGTTTACCGAAACATACCAAAAATGATTTCATTGGGGAGATAATAAATTAAGCTACAAAACAGTGTCTCTTTTTTCGTTTAGATTGTGTTGTTTCCTTTTTATTGATGTGTAAACAGTTTTCAGTAGTAATTTATAAAGAAAATGAGTAACTTTATACTGTGGTTAAAGTCACTGTTTTGTTCAGGATAGAATGAAGTTTCGAACCATATATTTTTACGGAAAAAAATCATGTCGAGGGGACTTGACTTGGACCTCTTTTAAATTAACCACAGAAAAATAAGTTCAATATATTTTATTACAATCCTGGCCATTACTTATGGCACTTTTGGTGTTTTATGCTGATTTGCATGTTAGCACCTTACCCTTCTTGGCCCATCGCATGAGGTGTGGGTTAAGTGTTGGTGGGAAACCTCGTGGGATCGCCCGTGTCACTGTAATTTATCGAAACACATCCGAAAATTTTCCTTATTTCACTGATCAACATATCTTATGACGTCACAAAGGCCTCAATTAGGAGGATAGCGAGTCCACTTGCCTTGTCCAACCGTGCTACATAGCCACGCTTACTTCTCTACCAAAGTACCTAAGATCTTAAGTCATTAGTAAACTGGAAAAGTTTAATTCCTTCCGTAGTTATATCTATGAAGACTTTCGTAGCACTTTTTTAAAGTGATAAATGTATACAGCATCCTTAAGTCATATAATAATTAATAATAGCTTACAGTCATTTGTCCTCTCCGGTCAATGGTCAATAAAACATTCAATATGATGCTCAATATTGTAGTGGAAAGTAATGTCACATCGCTGGTAATCTCTTCCTGTAAACAATAACAATAATAAATTACAAACCTATGTTTATAAAAATATTATTTTAGGCTAAACTAGACTAAACAAAATCTAAACACAGTCAGTGGCATTGTTTCTGTACATGGCAATTAATATTGCAGGAAACCTATGTGACATAGAGCCTTTTACTATAGATCATAATACAATATACAGGAGAAATGAACTATTTGCAAGATTTTGTAGATTTTATTGTTAAAAATTACTTCCGATTTCTAGATTAAATGACTTGAAAAGTTTAACATCAAACCATTTTACTAACTCATAAATAATATGGACCCTGACTTAAAATTTATATTCAAAGATTTATCAACCGATACAAATTTCTTAGATATAAAAATTAAAGTTGACAGCAATGAACTTCATTTTAACATTGATTAGAACAATGCAGCACACAATAACATTTCAATTGGTGATTTACTAAGATAGGTTGCTTATTGCTAAAGTTGTAGTGATTGTTTACATCACAGAGATAAAAAATATGCTAATGTTTGTTGACATAATGGTGATATTATCATGAATTATATTTATATTTATTTATTATATTTATTTGGAAGTTTTTTTCTCATCACTGGGAAATTTATGGATGAAAATTTCCTACTGTTGGGGAAATTAAAGGACAACTTTAAAGTGCTTTAAAAATGCTGCTCAGTGTTTTTATTTGGTGTAAAAAGGATGAGTGGTTCAAATGTTATGACTTATTAAAGTTTTGGCTTGAATAAGTGAGGAGCCAGACTTGGGTAAACAAGATTAAGTTCTGACGGAGCTCTTTCCATATTAAAATTGCTTCAATCAGCAGCAGTAGAAAGTCTTGATATATCGGAAATATCCCTTTCTCAATGTAACTTATCATGTTTATAAGGTGATAAATATATAATCTCATTATGAGTTTTACTGGCCAGACAAACATCAGCATTTTTTTGCCAAAATATTTTCTGAACTGTTAAAATAGAATACACTTTACATACACTTCCTATGTGGTGGAGAGCAGTGATGGTGTTACCAAGCAATTCAAGACAAGTCGATAACTCCTGCTTCTTTTTCATTTGATAAGTAAGATTAGACAAGACAACTGGCATCAGAACACTGCGTCCACCTATGGAAAGGTTTCAATTAAAACATTTATTTCAAAATATAAAATTAAATAAATAATATCACAGTACAAAAAAAGATATTCGTGGAGCTGTAACACAGTGGTAGCGAGTTAGACTTGGTGTCTTCAAAGAACTGAATTATTTTCTGGAAAATGAAGACAAGAACTTTGTATTAGAAAACATTAGAAGAAAGACATGACTTATTGTAATCTGCTAAACAATGGAAAATGGAAAAGAAGCCCATTGGAACATTCTTATTTGAATGTTTTTATTGGGTTGGAATAAAATTGCATAGAGCAGATTCATTTGTGAGCTGAGTTGGTTTGATGCAAAATTCAAAAATAACATCAACACCAGTTTTCTTAGAGGTTAAATCTAGAGTTTAAATCTTAGAACAAATCATATTTCCCAGTTAACCTAAATTTATCTTCTGAATCAATTTTCAAATCAAGTGACATTACTAATTCACCTTCAGGAAACTTCTAGAATGTCTGTTAGATGAATGACCTGTTTACAATCAGTTTGCGCTTGAAAAAGATAACAATATAACCAAAAATAACCACAAATTAAATTGTTAAAGTGTATGAACTATAGGTCCATATCAAGTGCATAGTATTCTAATATTAACAAAAAACTTCCTAACTTAGATGTTATTATCTCCATATTGTTGTTACTGTTGTTGTTGTCTAAAATTATTATCTGGATTATCATCCTAATGACCATCGAGAGAGGTAACAAATAGCAATACTAAAATAAATTTAATTACTAAAAATTACTACCTGTATCATGAAACAGTCTACTTTCTACAAATTTCTGTAAACACAGAATCTTTTGGATTTGAACTGATGAAGTTGAATGTTTTGGAATAAACATTATCATTTTCTGTATGCAGATACTATGAGAGAAAAAATGAAACAACTCAGAGCTAGCTCTGATCACACTAAAAAATGATTTACTCACACAAGTAACTGAAAGAAGGGGCAAAAATATTGATGACTAAGAACTTTCTATATTTGGATATTACCCTGCTTAGTCAAGTTTTCAAAGTATAGAATAAAACCTATAAATACAGGACATATTCCAACATGGAAAGGCCTGATATCAGAATAATTGTCATGAGTTGGTAAAGTTTCAAATTCTAGAGGAATCAGTGGCAGAAAGAAACATGCAAGAATGCCCACTCAGTGAGATCACACTAAGTAATGAGTAAGATTACTCCGTGTTAACACCAAGTACACTCAAAGCATGAATGAAACACAAATATCTGTTTTCAAATTGATCAAGAAAGATTCATAGAAATAAAATAATTTACCTAAATTCTTTTTCACTCAATACAACAAGAACATCATCACATAAATCAGGAAATTTCTTTAACACTTCCAACTAAAAAAGGAAAGACAAAATAATATAGCTACACAGCCATCACAGCAATATAGACCTTTCTAGGAGTGGGCTATACGAAGGATGATTTAAGAAATCTTTAGGAACCCATACCATCATAGTTATATTTTTATCCAAATAATACATGGATACAAGAAATGTAAAAAAAATGTGATTTTTTTTTATTTTTATGGATTGCCGGCATAAAAATTTATGCGCACCTAAAAATTAGCAATTCGAATCCTTGACCAGTGTTTTGTATTAAATTTTGTTTTACTTCTATAAAAATACATTATTTTTATTTATGTATAACTAGAACATATTTAAGAGATATTTTAATGCAAAAAAATCAAATATTTTATAATTTGGATGCCATTTTTTACCCAATTTTATACCCCCAAAACACCAAAATCGGGAAAAAATTGGCAAATATATCAACAATACACATTTTGGTGCCAATAATTTCATTTCATTTCTGACAATAGGAAAGACTATTATTTAAATTTTAGTTTTAAGTACCTGTAACACATTTTATAGTTATGTATTTCTTTGCTTGAAAATGAACTAGAAACTTTGAAAGATTAGTTGTCACTGAAATTTTGCAAAGTTAAATAAAAATCCTAATTTTTGTAATGACCTTTTTTATACACAATCACTGTATACATATTTTAATCTTTTAAATAACTAGATATATATTGAAGGAATGTCACAATAGTTGATTAATCTAGAGATGGGAATCCTAAACTCATTCAACCTGACAAGGTATAATTTGTTCGGGCTTGACATCTCGTAGATTCAGTTGATTCATCAGAACTAAATTATCTACGCATATTGTATCATCACTATTTTCATCAACATATAATCCTACATACCATTCTCTGGCATTATTACTATCCCAAACTACAGCCAAGGGCTCATGCGCAGTATATTAACAGGCTATGATGTGAAAAGATCTCCATTAATTTGTCTGCAGATTCAAAAATGTTGGTTGTTGACTGTGTCAGGTGCAATAATGATTGCAATGTTTGCTGCAGAATGTCTATTTATTTATATACAGATCAGGTCACTCAATACTGTCTTACTTGTGGGTAACATTTTTTTCTTGTCTCAAGAACTTCTTTATATCATCTTTACTCACGTTTTGAAGAAAATTCTTTAGTTCTTTCACTGATGTTAAAGTGGTCCTTTGTGTTCTTTGTACCTCTTAAGAAGGATGTTGACCAACTCGTTAGCTCGTTTATTCTTTTCAAATGAGTCTGAAACCTTTCTTTTAGACAGCTTGTTTAGCTTCCATGCCATCTAATAATTTATAAACCTGCTGGGTACATTTTTAATTAATTTCAATTAATTTTAATTACTTGCATTTCATTTTTATCAAACATGAAATCGTCACGTATATGCTTTCCCTTGAACAATTTGTCTGAGTGACAATTGTTTGTAAGCAAGTTTAATCTCTTTTCTGGCTGGAGCTGATGTAGCATTGTTGCTTTGCGTGTATCATCATCATTTTGACCAATACTCTCATGCACATTGTAGTTCAAATCTGTATGGCATAAAACAAAGTGGTCAAACTCAATTGGCTTTTGCTTTTCCATAGATATGTGAGTCCATTGCACATGAAATGGTGCCAGATCATTGCATATCAGAAAACCGCTCTGTAGAGTCTAGAATAAATTTTGAATTATTTCACAGAGAGGATTTTGGTCAATCCTTTCCACACAGTTTAAGAAAGGCATTGTGATGTGGTAAGTGAAGTTGGATGGATGTTTTAAACCAGCAATAATATAATAACTTTCTAGGTAGAGTCTACAGGCACGAGAAGCATGTTATATTTTGACATTCTTTGGAGAAGTTTGTTGAATTGAGGGAGACAATCATATAATGCCCAGCTGTGTATCCTAGTTTTGCAAATCTTCTTTCTTTGTAAAAACTGTATGTTTGCTATACTCCATCTTCTTCTGGGATTAAACTGAATTCACCAAAAAGAAAAGATCTCCTATCATCCTCTTCTTTGGACATCAATTTTAAAAGTGCTGGTATTACAACATTTGCAATGATAGATTTATTTTCTTAGAAAAACGTCTTTAAACTAGAGTTCCTTTTTTCTCTCACTTTTTTCTTGCAGACTAATCTTTGACTCAACAGTTGCCATTGCAGCTACATATTTTAGTTACATCAAATTTCTCGCGAACATGTGATTTATGAAGGTGCCTTGCAATAATGATCAAACTTAAATCTTTTTGCAACCTCAAACTCCACCTGAAGGTTTTCTCTGACAGGATCTGTCACGAATACATCATACTGTTCCCACAACATTTTAGAGGAATACACTTCAAACCAGGACATCAGAAAAAAATCATATACAGCATTATATTCAGCATTTTAAAAATAACTAGAAACTCAATCAAAATTATAAACCAAATATTTATAAATTCAAATTCAAATAAATTTTGGCATTTTTATGTGGAAAAACAACAAGAATCTGGGATTCGATGATGATTTAGGTTTTGATTTTGGTTTAAAATAATATACTATAACATTAAATATAACACCAATTCAATAAATAAACCAATTGAAGGCTTCATTAATAGCAAAAACAAAGTTTTTGTAAAAATATCTCTAGAAAATCTTTGAAATTTCGCTTTTTTGGTGATTTTCACTATTTTGTCCGGCAGTCCGTCAAATTTTGTAAATTTTACTTTTGGTTGAAAATTTGCTGTAATGTAATGGTATTTGTAAGAGAAAAAACTATGATGAGCAAATATTTTTTTTTTTACCCGTATAGCCCATAACACAAAAATATTATTGAGTCAAGAATAACACCAAGTAAGCAAAAAAGTTTATCTAGATTTGAGGAGACTTTTAAGATAACACCATGTTGTTAACTTACCTTACAATCATTGAGGTTCTCACTAGAAGAGGCCATCATTCTGTTGATACTCTCAAATATATTTTGCAGCAAAGCCTTAAAATCTGAAACTACTTCTGGGTTGTTTGAGGAACTAAAATATAAACGAAAGAAAACAATTTAATTTTATATCATCTTGAAACATTAAAGCTGCAGTTAAAAGTCACTCACAATAGGTGAGTGAAAATCATAGTAATGGCCGTAGGAATTCATAAATAATAGCTTTTTAAAGCAAGATAGCATGGACTATAAGATTTCATGCATGCACAATACATAGATCTCTGATGTTAATAAAACAAGGTTTTACAGTGATTTACGTGCTACGAACGGAGTTTTCTCACGTTAAAAAACTGTTTTACTATGATTTTACGTGGCTCGATCGAACAAAGGTTTCTTAAGTTGACAAAATGTTTTACCATGATTTTACATAACGAATGTTATGTTATGAATTATGAGTTCTGAATACACTAGCCATGTGAAATATTTCTGGTAAACAGGATCATTATGATGTGGTTGTTACAGGGGCAGTCCTCGACGGGAGTAAATTGCAGGAGCTTTCTGAATAGAGCTAGCTAAACCTCCAAGGAGCTCGATATGGA
>JANTOQ010254698.1:2638-13389 GCA_027564595.1 Bythotiara depressa | reverse complement strand
TATTGCTTTGCTTTGAATTCGCAGTGCAGTAGGATGGTATCCCTGGAGATTTTCACTATGTTGGCACTAATTACTGAACAAAAAAAAATTATTTCCCCTCTATGACACCTTATTTCTTGGAGATGTAGATCGATTCTTTTAGAAGTATGCAACTCATAGATACGTTTTATTTGTCCAGAGAATATTAAAAACCTTCATTAAGATTCAAGAGTTGGAGGCACGTGCGATATGACGTTTTTTGGTTTGCTTAACCAACATATTAACCCTGGTGTCACTGCAGATCTATTGTAATTCATAAGTGGTTAGAACAGTCGGTAGGTATCAGTCAGGCAAAGTTCAATGTAAATGACATCTTCTTCGTTTACAATAATATTTACTTAAGATACCATGGAATGATGACGTGGCTACCATATTATACCATAACTGTGTTACTATCATTTACACTTAAATTTTTTTTTTTTTTAATAAAAAGAGCCATTAACCTCAACAGTGGGTTAAAAACTGCTCCCCTGTGACGTCAATTATCAAATGAAACAAATGTTTACTCGGCTGGAAGCTTGGTTAAGAAATGTTAATTTTTTACTGCAGTGTCCCCGGAAAGGAATCAAATCATTGGTTATTTCTTTGCTAATTTGCTTTTTTCCAGGGGTTAATTATTGGAAATATAGTGTAAAATAAATTTCTACGTTTATAAAATAAATTATAAAAGTCGTCAATGGGAAATTTAATGTAACCAGGGGGTGTGCTTTTGCGTTTAAAGGGTTAAGAAAAAAGCCGCGCTAAATTATTGTCTGCGGATGGATGTATTATGTAGAGGTTAATAATAAAAACGGCCAACGTGGGATTCTAATAGGATGGATGGATGGAAAAATGGAGCATTTTATTAAAAGTACATTGTACGTTTCTCTTAGAAAAATGTATTATAAAAATACTTTATAGTCATATAGCAGTTTCCATTTCGAAGGACTAACTAACGCTGCCTCAAATTTTATTCGTGATTATCAAAATAAGGGATAATGGATAGTAATTGACAAATGTCCTTTGTCACCTAGAGGCACATTAGTTTAATCGACTACTATCGGAGGTAACCAGAACGCCCGTCTTTATTTACTGTTACTCATACGAGTAGTGATGGATGTCACTCCTATCCCTGTTTTGAATAACGCTTACGATTGATCGCACTCATAATAAACACAGAAGCATCAACTACCATTTTTGTTAGTCTTGGGGTGACTCAGCGGAAGGTAGAACCCATGACCTCGTAAATAGAGGCCAAGCTCTCTAACAACTTGACAACGGTCACTTACAAAAATTTATTTATTTAAATTTATTATTTACTAGCCCGTTCACAATACTTATTTTGCTTTTAAAAGTATGTCATACAGACGCAGTGCTTTGTTGTTGATTCCACACAGAAGGCCGACGTGAAGAGCCTTCTGGTAAGCAGAGATTGCTAGCTTTTAGTTCGTGTTTACTTGCGTTTATTGTGTCAAACAGTCCTACAAATGTAGGATTTTAATTTCGTTTATTTATTGAAACAACACTATAGTTTATTATTTGTCGATTGAATAATTCTTTAGTTATGTTGGTTTTGAAATGTTTTGGTTTGTTTTACAGTCTCAAATTCTCCATCGGAGAGAATTTCGAGTGTGATGTCATATTACTGTGATGTGTTTTACCTTATCATCCATTCATTTCTGGTCTTAAAGAACTTGTTTAATTGGACTTCTCAATTTTCTGACAAACATGAGAAAAAAATGGCAAAAAGTATTGATATGTGTGCTCTGCATCACACGTTTCAAATGTTGCTTAAAACTGTTACAGTGTTGTTCCAAATAAAATCTCCCCGGGTGAGAACTGTAAGTGTCCGTCAAAAATTTAATCATCGAATTCTTTTCTGGTGAATATGTTATTCGTTGAGACTACCTTCATTCTCTAACGTCGACATTGCAGGAGCGGGAGTTGTATCTGCTTTTTTTTCTTTAATTTGAAACGAAAAGAAAACAAGAAAAATAAAAAAGCAGAGAAGATGTATCAATACCAACTGTATTTTGAAGAAGATAAGGATCCCGTTAAATTTAGCAAAAAAAGGTTTTCTTTGAATCCTGACTTACTGCGACGAATGAAATACCTAAAAGCGGAAGATGGCATTGAGATGTATTTGGTAAGTCGTGTGTGTATACAGGGAAAGTATGGTCCTATAGGGAGGAGAGGAGAGGACACGGGGACAGAAAAAAACTCGTAAGCACCCAGTGTTTTATTTTGCTTGACCATTAAACGCTTGTTTAAAGACAGTTACAATTATTTAACATAACGTTTATTTAACGTTTATTTAACGTTATAAGTTTTTAAAGTCATTTAAAATAAACATTTCACATCAGATGGAAAGAAAAGAAAACCATTGTTAATTCAGATTTCGATTGGTTAGTGACTCCCGGAAACACTTTTAAGTAACACACGTTAATTGATTCTTACCTTTGACTTATATGGCAATGTTTACATGGTTGTCAGCGTTAGTTTCTAGCGAATAATATATTGTAATTAGCACAAATCAATAATCAACACCGGTGCGCCTAAAAGGGCAATTTTTATGCAAAATGATTTCCCGTTTGAAAATTCAGAACGATCTAGTTGCTAAAATGGGCATGAAAAATGTTTTTAAAGAACAGAAAATGCACTTATTTCTTGTAAAAAGGGGACAAATTCTCACTATAAAGGAGCAATTTCACTTTTACCAAAACAATTGGGGTGGCAAGTGAATCCCCTGCCCCCTGCTGTTCCGCCCGACACTGCCTCTTCGCATTATTTTGCTTCAGTATTTAGTGCCTTCATTATCCAAAACAATGGGCCGCCCAGTGACGCTTATATTTTCTTGATCTGGAGACACTCAAGAATAATAAACTTTCTCCTTGTGTAGCAAACTTAGCTACCAAAATATCTCTTCTATGCGCCATTATTTATGTTCTAGGATTTGAAAAAGAAGGAACGCGAAAAAGAGAACCAACTTCAGAAACGAAAATTATCGAAAACATCGTCAGATCCGCACGAAAGTCTAACGAAAGAAACGTTGCACGGAGCTGATGCTGAGGACTCGCCAAACAGAAAGGTAAGCTCTTTTCTAAAAGCTATGTAACAAACACAAGGTCCGCCAACATTTTAAAACGATTCAAGAACATCAATTAGCTATTTTGGAAGATGCCGCTGAGAAAAACTGCACGAGGCAAATAAAATAACCAATCATGACGGTGTAACTTAGTTGATTTTGGTGGTCAATTTTTTATTTGCCGATTGACGAGTATGCTACATATAGGTGATGAAGTCATGAGATATTTCCGGTTTGTGTGTTCGTATTTCATCATCATGAAGAATACACTTATAATCTCCCCCTCGACATACTTCATCTGTCTTACGCGACTTCAAGATCTGCTGCACGGCAATCCAGACAGACTTACCAAAAACACACCCCCGAAAGCTCAATGACATGTGTGATGCATCATATACCTTGAACGCCAACGATTTCTTGTTTTCTCACAGTCTTTGTGTTTGCTGAAATTCCTTCGCGATATCTAAGAACCGTTATTTAAACACATGTAAAAGAATCCTTTTTTAAATCACTAATGCTTACCGCATTCATTTTGTTTCGAATAAAAGCGACATTTTATTCTTTTTGTTTTCTTTTATATCAGAACTTTTACATCAGAACATTGCCGCCGCGTACATTACGGTTTACTCTTTCCGGCGAAAAACTTTAGAAGGAAAATTAAAAAGTTGAATATTTTGGAAGTTTTCACACATATGATAGATATTCTTGGAGATGAAATGAAATTTTTCATTGAGTGGAAACTGAGCTCAGCCCTTTAACGCAGTGTCCCCGGAACGGAATCAAATCCTTGGTCATTTCTTTGATATTTTGCTTATTCCAGGAGGTAAATTATTGGAAATTTAATGTAAAATATATTTGGTAAAAGCAGCAAAGACCCCCTGATTCCTCATAAATGTATAAAGGTTTCCAATTGGAAGTTTAATATAACCAGGAAGGATTAGGTGTCGGATAGTAAGCAAACCTCCTGGTATAATTTGAGTCTTTTTCGTGGGCACTATGCATAAGGTTTAATACGTCTAATAACTTATGCAATCATTGACTGATTAATAAGAACACTTATCTCTAAGGTATGACATCGTTCATAAACAACACATGTCCAAATAAGGACATATTATCTTTTATCTTTATCTTTAAGTTATTGCTTCTGAATTATTTGGGATTTCTGATCTTAAAAGCTACATGTATCAACTATCTTGTGTTGGTTTACTCAAGGAGGTGGTGTGATAAAAATGTTTTTATCAAAATGGAATTACCGAAAACAAGATTGAATACCTAGAAAAAGGGTTTTCTGGCAAAATTTTCGTAAAAGTGAAAAGAAAATGTACGTGTTTAAAACTTCTAACCAGAATAACTTTTCGTGTCATATTTGGAAAAATTTTCGTTTACCTTTTAATGCATGGTCTCCAGAAAGTAATCAAATTATTGATAATTTCTTTGGTTTTTACAGGGGGGTTAATTATTGGAAATATAATGTAAAATAAATTTAGTAAAAGCTGATAAGACCCCCTGGTTCCTCATAAAATTGTAAAAATCTCCAATAGGAAGTTCGATATAACGAGGAGCTTTAAACGTTAACATTTTGAAACAATCCTCGCCGATACGTGGGTCCTTTAAATATATCGATAGGTTTGCACTGTTGTTTATGTTGTATTATTTAGGGGACACATACAATACTTTAGAAACATTTCATCGATTCATTAGATTTCCCTATCCGTAGGATACTCGTCAAAGTGGATTTTGTACCCATGGCCCCGACCTACAAGTAACTAGGGATAGAAAATTCCAGATGGGTTTCAATAACAAAGCCAACCGACATCCATAACCACAAGAATTCCAAACATTTTCATTAGGAACAACAACACAGTAGCTAATTGTCTAATTAATCATCCACACAATTAACAGCAATTAAATTTCTTTGTTATTCTTTATTACTCAGTTCCCCATATACCTATAAAGATGGTTCGCTCATATTTTCTAACATAACAATAAAGACAAGCTACAACTTTTTGAAGGAGTTCTTATATATAGATATTTATAAATTCGAGCGAAACGTTTTAAAAAGAGTATCTGAATGAGCACGATGGTGTATCATACCGCCTACAGAGAAAGGGAGACATTCTATACTTTAACTGGTAGAGTAAAAACAGTAAGTTAGAAAAAAATTATATCCGCTATTAATTTCCTTATCGTTCGTACTGTGTCTTTATTATCTTATTGTCAAACATTTTCAAAACAACCGCTTCCGGATATTCGTATCTTGTTGATCTTTTTACTTCGTTGACTTAGTTTGATTTCGACTTACTACTTTTACCGTGATCATACCGCAGTTCTCTATTCTTTACATACAGTCGATCGCGCGAATTGACCGAATCGGTTTCTTAGAAAATAATTTTAGCTTTATTTTCTGACAAAATAAGTACCAAAATCGAAATCCTCATATTAAAATTAGTCTAAGTACAAATTTTCAAGGCATTAACTTCTTTAGAAAGAATTTTATGGTTATTTGAAGTTTTGGGATTTTATAAGAGTTTGATCATAAATTATCCACTGGGTGAAAAGTTTTCAATCAGTAATGATTTGACGGTCAAAGCCTTATAGAAAAACAAAACTTTGGAAAACTATACTGTTTATTCTAGAGCAGTAAATGACATAGAAATTGGTACCTTTACTAACTTTGACCCGAGGAATCCAAATATGACATTCATTTCTTCATAGGATATTTAGAAATACGGTTTTTCATTTTGATGACCTCATACCGATCAGCTCTATTGAAGACAAGTTTGAGCAAGCCTACGTTTTTGACCGATTCTTTTCTTTACTCTAAGCCAATCAGAATCAAGAAAACAGGAGGAAAATCTGATAATCACTAATAGTAACTGGGATCGTAGAGTTCCCTCTGCAACCGAAAGTTCTACCTATTATTTTAACCATTTAAATATAGACCTATATTTATTCACAATAATCAACACCCTGTTTTCCAACAAATTAGCAAAGAAATGACTAATGATACGAGTCTTTTACGGGGGAGAGGGCAGCAATATGTATTATATGAGCACGTGGTGGAGATATGCTTACGGTTTACATTTTCTTTTGATTTAATAAGCGGCAGATAAGTCCCTGTCACGGGGTATTTCCCATAGCGAATATTCTACATAAATATATCACAGACGTAAGTTTGTTGGTGTTAGCAAGCAAGCAAAACTTAAGATTATTATTTATTTTTAAATGACAAATGAAAAATTAAACGAATTCGGAAGGTCCAGTGTTTGTTGACCCATTATCAGGTATGGTTCGTACTCCGATGACATCAATAGCTGTGTTCCAACTGAATAGAGTGGCGAAAGAAAGGAAGCCGACAGGAGATTGAAACTTCTGGTTTCTGATTAAACTAACGTCAAGTTAAGTTGAATGTCGCAGTTAATCGGTTATATATTGTCTCTTCCTTTTATAGGTTCCCCGAAGCAAACCCCGTGGGCACTCTGAACCAATTATGAGGATTTTCACAACGTCATCTATGTCGGCGTGGTGTCGTATCGACTGTTACGAACGTCAGCATCACATCGCGTCATTTCAAATGGACCAAGCCGTCATATGTGTTGATGGGACGCATCCAGTGAGCGATAAGAATAGAATTGCATTTGCTTCGTTACAGTCTAGATCAGATGATCCCAAAGTTTTGAAAGTTAAAAGCTGCATCGGAAAGGTGTGTATTTGTCTTGTTAGCTTGTCTAGACCTGTCGTGTTTAGTTTTGTCTAGGGAAGCCTCCTGCCGTATGCCTGATTTTAGGGATGTTATCTTAACGGTGTTGAAGATTTTTTAAGGTGTGCACTTCTAGAATTAAGAACAATAAAGGGCCATTACGACCCTATTTCCAAAATGTCCCTATTTTAATATGGGCAACACACCCGACCTGAAATGATGCCAACATTGGTTACTATATATAAATTTTCTATATAGGGTGTACAGCTGCATCAAGATGAACGGCAGAATCTGTGGGCAACTCGTCTTGGTAAAAACCCAATATTCGTCCGTGGTCATACCCTGTGTCCCGAACTAGTTAAATTGAATGGCAAGTTAACACAAGGCGTACCCATGAAAGTACTCGATACTGCTGCGTTTAAAGAATATATGAAAAAAGAATGCGAAGCTAACGGTGGAGTAACTGATGAGCTGAGAGAGAAAGTTATATCCCGACTAAAGGTATAATTTTGCAATCTATTCCTGCTTAAATTATGTATGTGTATTTATTATATTTTTTCTGTAGAGTTTCATAACAGATACCTGCTTATAAAATAGGCTGGCATCAAATTATGTTTACGCATTTTCTCGTTTCTTTATTATTTCTTTATGTATTTATTAGGTGTGTATGAGTTTCATAAAAGACACGATGGTGGACGAAGAAACGCCATGTTGGTTTGAGATCTGGTTACTCAAAGTGAAGGAAAACGTAAAACGTAAGTGCATATTTTAGTGTCTCGATTTACGTTAATATGGTCTTTTGTTTTGATTGTCTCTCACAGTATGGTACCAAAAAAAGGAGTAAAATAGCCGGCCAAGGTGATAATAAATAATTTACCGTAGGATTCCTAATTCTTCGATTCAACAGACACGCTCCTTTTCGTGTGTGTTTCACAGTTATTCTTGCCAGTGTACATCCTAATAGTTGTGTTAATAAAAACCACGCTGAGTTATAATTGTACCGTAAAAGTAAACCAGGTCCATCTTTATGGGTATGGGTTCATTATGTTGCAAGTTAGTAATCATCGTCAAATACAAATTAAACATTTCCTGTTTGTGGTGACTAATATTTGTTTGGTATTTTCTCTTTTGTTTCATTGAAGTAAAAAACACATGGAGACACAAACAACGGAAACAGGCATGCCTCGATGAGTTTAACTTTTTATACGCCTTGGACGATGACTCGTGTAACTAATATACTGTATTACTCTTAAACGAAATAGGAAACTGCAGTCATCCGCTTTAAATAGGAATCTTTTATGAACTCCTTCAAAGATTCTCATGGCACTCTCCTCCGTTTTTTATTCCGATTAATATCCATGAAGTTGCCATGAATAATATAGTGCTTATTTGGAAAACGAAGTGTTGTGGTGACAAAACGTGTTTTTTCTTACACTTTAGTGCAGTGTTCCTGGAAAGGAATAAAATTTCTTTGCTTTTTCAGAGGGGTTAATCACTGTAAATGTAATGTAAAATAAATTTGGTAAAAGCTTATAAGAGCCCCTGGTTCCTCATAAAATTATAAAGGTTTCCAATGGAAAATTCTATATAATCAGGAGGCGTGCTTATGCATGAAAGGGTTAACACTCATGAATAGTAGTGTTTGGTTGGAAAACGAAGTGATGTGAAAAAATATAATTTTTTTCTGTTAATAAATTTTCTATCTCGTAATTACTTATAGGCTTCTTGGATAACTATCAAAAACGACGTGAACACGACGAAAGGCGGAAATCAAGTCACATGACTTTCAATAATATTCCAGCTCCATCTAAGGAAACTCCCAAATCACGACAGACGGCTCCAGAAATGCGACGCGCTAAAAGTGGTGACCAATTAAGGAGCGGGGATCGACGACCTCGAAGTCAAACCGCAGTCACACCAGGAAGTAAAATACCACGGCCTAGACCACCGTCTCAAACGTTTAACCAACCAAGCATGGAGAAAGCCCTAAGTCGCTTGAAAGCCATGGAACATGAGAATAATATGCCACGAAACCTTACCCAAGATATGATTCGAAGGGAAAAGAGCATGGACCTAATCCGAAGAGAAAAAAGTATGGACGTTCGATTAGAATCACGGTTACTTATGGAACGCGAATACAGAAATAACATGGCGAAATCAGTAGATAAAAAGGCTTCAAAACCAAAGAAAGGCAGTCCAAGCCAAAGCCCTGAACAATCATTAATGCGAAGCGGTAGTTCACGATTCGAAGCGCGGGACAATAGTATAGCCTTACGAGATGCTAGTATGAATAGCCAGGACTCATCAGAACAGGTTGATTCCGTTATTAACTCTCGATTGCCCAACGGCAGTAGTACACCTAGTCCTCCAGAACCAGATACTAAACGAAGCAGTAGTTACAACACACCCAAAGCTGGAATGAGTTATCGCCAAGTCTTTGGTTTACAATCGTCGGACTATTTATTTAACGTTACCCCGCCAAACTACACTCGCCATAGACGTTTCTCTGATTCGGACACTGAATCATTACACAATTTTGTACATCGAATTATACCACAGGACGACTCGAAAAATAAAGTTCTGCAAAATATACAACCGAAAAAATGGATAAAAAAGGTTCGAAGAAAGAGCGAGGATCAACCGAAACGAAAGGTTATAGCGCAGTTATCAACTAAGTAAAATATATTTGTTACGTAAAGATGCGTTTAAGATTAGGAATGAAGCATGTAATAATGACGTGCCGTTTAAGTTTTAATGCATGTTCTCCTTATATTGTCCAAGTGGCTGCATATACTAAAAGTCATAAATGAAGCCCGTGTCAGACCTTTTGTCTTTGCCACAAGTAATCTAAAAGGCTGGTGAGAACTGATTGCTATGCAGGGGATTTTTAGCTTAACCATGTGTGAATTAATTACACGACCTACTAATTAGAAATCTTGAAATTATTTCTGTTGAAGCAGTATATGTAACGTTCTTATTTATTGTAGTTTACTGCGTCAGCAAATCCTTATCCATACATTATGCAACACGCCCTAAGCCATAAAATATTACCTGTTAAAAATCATGTGGTGTAACGGATATGACAGTCAATCTTCGTCACATTTCTGTATTTCTCGTGTACAAATTTTTCATTTCTGTTTCGTATTACTTCGGAAAATCCATGTGAGTCCAGATAACAGTCCGTCTTAAAAGCAAGTATTGAATTACATGTCGGGTTATGAATCGGATTACACATGGATTCCCGATCTTTTGTTGAATGCACGCACTTTAGTTTTTAATTTATTTATTTTGGTTTAACTGGATGATTTTGCAAGCTCGTAGATTTCAATATATAATTAAACTTGTATAGGCATCCCAGTTATTCCATAAAACTTATGCTGTTTGTTGATAATACTATTTTAGTATTTTACGGTCCCTTGTTTATTGTAGAATAGATAAAACAGATTTTATTGGCTAGAATATAGAATATATTGTGTTCAGGATTTCCAGCCCTTTCTTTATGGTTTGTACGTTTTACGGCGTTCATATGGAGTTCAAAAACGTGCATACAAAGGCAACGAATTTTTGCTATTAAGTTTCTTATGTCAGCACAAACTTGTGAAGGCTACTGCAGAAAAAAGTATAAACACACTGGAAACAATAAATTATCAGTGCACGTTGCGAATAAAAGAGTGCACGCAGGTATGTGCATATCCAGGAGAAAACTTTTCTGCCAATAAGATTCCCATCAATTCGTATCAACCCATGGTTATCAAGGGAAATGCTCTTTCACGTCAAAATAGGACAGTTTGTATACACAAAAAAACCCTTGCATGACATTTCAAACACAAGTAAAATGTTGGTGTCAAAACTTATCGAGCATAGTTTTTTCTGTCATAAACTACAGTGATTTCTGAAAAATAGAAAGCAAAAGGCGGAGATAAACATGGTTATAATAGAAAGCAAAAT
>JANTOQ010254476.1:0-13392 GCA_027564595.1 Bythotiara depressa | reverse complement strand
TCATGTTGATTCTTGTAAGCACTCTGTTAATATGCAAAATGTGATTTTCATGAAAGACTTTGTGAATTTATACTTTTAATACAGTAATCATACAGAAGTGAAGGCAGGTTAATGCACGTGCAACATTCATTCTATTTAAATAACATTTAAATACCGGAAATATTTTTTCTTCTTTGAGTATACGTTTGTTGCACTCCGTCGTAGATTATTTTAGATCTTATTTATTTATTTAATCATAGTCCTAAACAACACATCTTTCTTTTGGTCGTTCGTGAAACAATATCACGTGTAAATGAGTCTATGATCCGATTGTGAGTTTAATGTATAATAATAATGAGTCCAGTTACTTATATATTTTTGTAGAAGTGAACTAGAAGTGTTGATATTTCAGATCGCGATTTTGCATTTTTAGATAATTATTAAAAAACAGATCGTGAATCGCGATTCACGATCCCTTAATTCGCTCCTACATGTACATACATATATTAATTTATACAACACTAACACTAAATGCTGTGTATGTTATGTAAGACCTCATTTGATTTATCTGTGATAATCAAAATCCATAACACGTAACAATAATATTAATATTCTATCAATACAGTACATTGCTGCTATTACAGGTACTATAAGAGGAACATCTATAAAGAAAAAATGTTTTATGAATTGGGAATATTTGTCAGACAGAAGATGATGTAGAATGTTTTCGTTAAGAAAAGATTGTAAAGCATATGTCAGCATCTTACCTTAATTCATTTTTAGCTAATTAGAAATGTAAATGTACTACTTATAATCTTAAGGGCCAGTTACACACAACAATATTCTCAAAAAAATGCTGAATAATCTCTTTCTTTCTAAAAACATTTTTTAAACATTTTTCTTTATTCAACATTTCGACCTTGTGGCGTGAATCAAAACGCAACATATATGGCTGAAGTAAGGAATGACAAGAGAAAGTTAGGTTTAAAATTACAGTTTGTTGTGGAGCCTTTCTTGCACTGCAATACCAAAAGAAAAAACAACATAAATATTGGGTTCACCATTATCTGAAAAATCACAGCAAATGATTCTTATATGTATGCATTATGTTTTATCAGAATGTCTGGAAAATAGTCGAATGTACATATAATGAAATAGTGTGATAGAAAACCATGAAAATAATGGTGCCTACTATACAATTCTGAATGTGTAAAAACTTTGTGGAATGTTTTTAGCCATGTTAAAATAATTTGTTAATGTGATTAAAGTTCTTCAATTCACATGTGTTTCAACACGTGTTGTAGGAAACAGTTTATAGAGACGTTTAAAGTTTTTTCAAAAGAAACACCCTCTGAATGCCTCAAAATCAACAGTATTTCCATCATATTATGCTCATTTTAGTATATTAAAATCAAATCAAACAATTAGATTTTATTAAATATACTAAAATGAGTGTAGGATATGCAAAAGTGATATCCACCAGTTGAAAAAATATTTACAAAATATTTTTTGATACACAATACACAAACAAAGATTTTTTAAATATTGTATAATTTAGTATAATATATCGTTGTGTGTAATGGGCCCTTTAAGCAGATAAAACATTCTACCACACCAAGAACTAAAAATGACTGATTTAAATATTATTTTTTCTGTAATGTACCTTTCATTATTATAATCTGGATAATGATATCCAAAGTTCTCTTTTTCTAGCCATCCTTAAATATAAACATTTATTCATCAGACTGAAGCATATTTTCCACTTTGCAAGCATTTTCTGTAGAAAGGAAAATTTGAGTCGAAAACTTTTCAACTTATTTTTTCTTTCCAATAGAAATGTTTTTCAATCACATTTGTTGAATTTTTGTGAAGTGGAAAATTCACTTGAGGCAAACGTCTCATTATGATATTCACCTTCCCCGTGGTCTGTAACAAGTTGCTGTCTTTTTACTATGTGTTTGCATACCTTCATTTCTTCTAGTGTAGAAGGATTTTTGTTTGTTTGTTTGCTTATTATTAAAATATTATTATTTATATTATTATTATTTTATCAAACCTTCTGTTTTTCACTGTCTATGGGTGGTCTCTGACGATATCACAGCTTTGTTTGTTTTCTGTCTGTAGAATGTTCATAGTGGTCCATATTTTTTAGTATTGATTATATTTTTAGTTTTATTATGTGTGTTAACAGTACTTTATAATTTCTGGAAAAAAGCTTGCCTTTCCCATAGGAGTAATTTTTATCTCTTTTATCTTTTAGATTACTGATCGTGGTGGTTCAAAAGAAAGGATGTTGTTTTTATTCAATGATATGTTTGTGTGTGCAAAAAAATTGACATCATGGTAAATCTATATTACTTATATGCTTTTATCATTAAGTCATCTTTAAAAAATAATTTGTTTCCTGTCCAGCAGCCACTACTGAAATATCCAAATTAAATTAAATCCGGAATTGTATAAAACATGCAAATTATAATGTGAGGATACTGGGAGGAATTCTGACTTTTAAATATATAGAGATTCATTTTTACATTTACATTTTTACGAACCTTTAATACCCACATATACACACACATTTGTGTATAATAACAGATTGTTCTGCAGTAATACTGTGAAGTGGGGCAAGTTTGTTCGGTTTTCGGCATTTTTCTTTAATAAATACAAACCCGTTACTCACACCATCTTGAAAGTCTATATTTAAGACATGCCACTATCCAGCTTTAAGCATCGGGAGAAAACAACAATGATGGCTGACATGAATTCGGTTTAATCTGTTTTAAAAACCGAACAAATTCGCTTCACCAAAATGGGGCGAGTTTGTTCGAAGAAAAAAAATTTTACGACGTGAGTGTATTCAATATCTTTTCTTTTCATTGTAAATAATATTATGCTCTGTTAATTATTTTTATGTATTTTATTTTATTTATTTGATGTTTTAATGTGTGAAATAAATTTTTTTTTTAAATATGTTTTCGTGGACCAGTCTCATTCCCATGAAGATTTCCATTAAGGCCAATTTTCATTAGTGCAGTTTTGCAAGCGCGGGTGGAGCGAATGTTTAGATTTTCTCAGCTTGTGCAACAATGCAGTAATAGAAATCAGCCTTTAAAGCTGCAGGAAATATTAGCCTCGATTCTATGCTGACAGGACCCTCTGCTACAGATATTATTCTTAGAGGAACTTACATGTCTAATTTTCATTAAAAATTATGCCACACCCACCGTATGCTGATGGTTCAGCAGGATTAGAAGCTGGACCTACTCTAGACAAGAACTAATTAGTCATCTCTTTAGGTCTCTGGAGTACCGGTAAATCGGGACTTACACACACAGTATAAAATAATTAAATACACAAATGCAACAACAAGAAAATATATTATTACTTCACAGGATTTTCAATAGGCGACATTTTCCGCTTATATTAAGTGCAGTTTGTACAATTTCTTCAGCCAAGCGACTTATTGTGCTCTGCACTAAAAAGTTGACAATTAATGTTTTTTAAGTGACTAATGACAACTTATTTATAATCTATTCTACAGCACAACAAGCAGTAATAACAACTCAATGGCATGGATATTGGAGACAAATGATGAGCAGAAATGTCACCTCGTGTACAAAATGCTGTCTAGTAGAAATCCGGCTTTAAACAAACTTCTACAGATCTGCAAAGTAATCTTTACATTCTCCACATTCGAATTCAATACTATCAAGGTCCAATGACCAATATTGCGACATCTTATATTGCATTCCAGAGCACTGCAGGTGGTATTTCTCACCACAACCATCAGAAACAATCCACAGGTCGTTTCCTTCATCATCCCAAGTTTTGCCACATTCGGCACAATACCAATCATCGCCACCATCATCTTTGACAAGATCTGGCATCTTCTTATTTTTTGCCTGCTTACCCTTTTTCACATTGCCTTTTGACGAACCAGGTGCATCAACATCTTCAACAGGATCCAGTATCATCTTATTTACCGCTCCCTTTTTCTTTTTCCCAGTGCCTTTGGATGAACCAGGAACTTCATCATCATCTGTTTTCATTTGGAGCTTGTTTGAATGATTTCTTCTGGCTCTAGATTTTCACTAAGGCTCACAATCCGTTCACCAGGTTTTACTTTTTTACCGCGTTTTGTTTGTACTCACCTCTTCTCCACTCCAACTCCACAGTTTTCTTTCTGCACCTGCATCACAGACTTATTGAACACATTTGTGTCTACTTCATTGGGAATCTTGTCAGATGGCAAACGTTTTAATACTTGATTCCTGTCAAGAGGATATATGCCACACGCACGGAACCGCGAAATAAGATTGGCTGGCTTTAATCTGTGCATTAACTTTGCAAGCAGTCCTGGGAAAACAGTTTTAGGGAGATTGTCCATGCATTTGGATTCTCGACGCCACCTATCCAAAATGTCGGCCCATTCAATTTTGGCCAGTCGCAAAACTGCCACATCCAAGGGCTGAGATAAATGTGTTGTATTTGGTGGCAAGCAAATAAAATAAATATCATGCTCGTAACATGTTTGAATAACGGTTGAAGAAAAGTGGGATCAAAGATTATCACCAATTAGCACTATAGGCCCATCTAGATCAGAAATCGACAGCATAAACTGTTTGTAAAACCTTGTTTCATACATTCTTGAATCGAACCATCCGCGTTTTGTGCAGTCATAGACAGCATTCACAGGCCCTCCACGAACCCATTCTTCATAAACATTTTCAGACCTGTAAACCATCATTGGTGGAAGATAGGTGCCTGCAGCACTTCCTGCAAACATAACATTAATATAACATTTTGAATGATGCGCTTTACGCTCTATTCGGTTTTGACTGTGTCCGGTCATGACTAATTTAGCACCTGGATCATCTGTTATGTTTGTCTCGTCGTAGTTTGAGGTGGAATATCCACCAACCATTTTCCCAAGTTATCAAAATAGTCATTTATAACAACAGTGTGGTTTTTGCACGAGCAGCTTTAACATTATCCATGACACGTTGAGTTGAACCATGATTCTAAAAGTAATAAAAAATTTGAAAAAAATTAATTTGAGGTATATCTATTAATAAAAACTTTTCTGCCAAAGAAAGATAAATGTGAAATCCATTGCAACCTCTTCCTCTGGGCATTTTCCTGTATTTGATACAAATGCTGTTTGCTCGGTGGAAAAAAATGCCCTGTGAACGAGGTTGTGGATATTGGCATAATTTCTCCATCTTTTAATTGAAAAACTGTTTACTTACACAATGAATGTATGGCGCTTCTCACGAAATAAAGTCTTCCTAACTGAGTGGTTCAATTAAAAAGAACTTTTTTCATTCTATTCCATGATAAGAATATATTTAATTATTATTGTTTCAAATAAATATCTTTTATTTTGTTAATATTTACAACTTTACTGCTACAGTTATATACAATGCTATAATAAAATATCAATAAGCGTAATAAAACTTGTGCAGGTTTAAATTAAACGATACATTTTTGCAACATCCACTTAAGCAACTTTGGTTGCATGGTCGCTGCAACCAAATGCTATCTTGACGTCATAAACTGGTAGTTAGATATGAATTTTTTTTAGAACACATAAAGTGTGTGCACACTGCTGTAGTAAGCTCTGAGCCTACTACCAATAAGTGTTCACCTGTGGAATATGACATCAGAATTGAAAATAAAATGGTCGCAGCGCTCACGTGCCGAAAATAGCTCAAGTGGAGATGCTTAAGTCAATTCGGGCACTTTGGAGCATGCGCTCACACAACCAATCTTTCTCTGCAGGTAATTAATTAAAATTTTATACAAGAGCGAGCGGTCACTTCTGGGAGTAGGCTCTGAGCCTACTCCCAAAGCACCAGTGCGCAACACGTGACATCAGAATTAAAAACAAAGTTGGTGGCACGTGTGCCCATAGTGGAGATCCACCTTTAAGTGCCATGGGATCGAGATTGGTGTTTAGAGAAATGAAAACCAGGTTGTTTGAAAAGGATTGCACTTAAATCAGTGTCGTACATTTCTCAGCACTCCAAAATGAAAGGGACATGTGAAAGATGGCAGGATTTTATCATTTTATTGGTATTTATTGGTAAGGTAGGCATGCACTGTTTTCTTGATTGGCAAAATACCCTTCAGAATGTATAATGCTTGAAAAGCATCTTTTCTCCTCAGACAGTTGTTATCTCATATCAAGTTCTTCGGTGCGAACAAAGTTGCCCCACATAACAAACTCGCCCCACTTCAACGTAACAGATTGTTCTGCAGTAATAACAGCCATATTGATATGTTATTGTTTTAGATCTTCAATTAAACGTGAGAAGGGGAACTATATATTTTGTACAAAACGACACAAACTTCAATTTACTTTTCAGCAAAAACAGTCAGTAAAAATTCATCTCTATCCAGGTGTATATTTTTTCATTGAAAAAAACTAATTTTAACAGCTGCCTTAGAAATTTTGTTTTCTTCTTATCACAACTTAAAAAAACTCATAAAATGTAGTTAAAATTTTAGAAAATTCCATTCACTCTTTTTCTCTCATTTAATATCAAAAGTAACAACAACAATGTTATGATGATGTTTATTTTGTTTTTTTATAACAGCAACAACAGACATCTTATGTATTGGTAGACACTGTCCTTAATATAAACAAGTTGGGTAAAAACTTTATTTAACTTGGAAAAATTTAAAAATCAAAAAAGAAAAGAACATATATCTTTATAGAGTGCAAAGTTTACTATTGATCAAGTATCTAAAACAATGCTCCAATAAAGTAGTAATTCACAAATGCATAATTGTCATTATTTACTCTTTAATGCCCTCATATACCCCCTCCCGATTTTAAACCTTTATACTTTTGTGAAATACCAGGGTGTCTTATCTGCTTTTTGCAACTTCATTAACGCCCTGGGAAAGCAAAATAGCAAAGAAATTAATCATGATCTGATTTATTTCTGGGGACACTGGGCACTAAAGGAAAACTTTTTCTGTTTGTTACTTTAACTTTAGTTTTATGGTGATGGTCATAGAAAGATATTAACAGTAACTGAAAATAATTGAATCACAATCCCACTTAAACTTAAACCACTTAAAATATTGAGGGCCCCCTTAGACATGGTTAATAGGCAGGTAGATTCATTCAGCCTTGGCTTCCATTTTCTTCTTAGCTGCACTACCATATTTGTTTACATTCCTCTCACTAGTTCCAGATCCCTGACAACAGCTGTCATGTTTCACATGGTTCCTCTCTATATTGCTGCTCTTCAAGACCAGACGTTTCTGTGATCCTGTACAGTAAGATTTGTACTTAAAGAGTCCCTTTAACCATTTGGGTTTCTTTTTATTCTTGTGATTGTGACAGCTATTAGTAATAAAATGTTTGGGAAGTTCCTTTTTCTTGTACTCTTATGAACAGTGATTTGTAGTGCTGTGCAAGCTGTGTTAGAAAGAGACCTACTCACACAGCAACCTCTAGTGCAGATACGCCAGATTCAGCCCGAACTATAGAAGATGATTGGCTAACATGTCCAGTGGAATCTCCCTGGGACAGCAAATGCTCAAATGTTGGCGACCAACCTTGGATGTTCTATTGTTCCTAAATTTGAGTAAACAAGTGGGATTAAAAGAAAATCTTTGTTCACACAAAATGGATTTATGTAAACAAATTTAATTGTTGCTGCTGGAATTTTTCTTCTGCAAGATTTACTAAGGCCACCTAGGTAATAGTTCGTTCATCGTCATCTGCTTCATTTTGTTTCCATATTAAAATATCGCTGCATTTTATTATTCACTAATAATTTTTTCAGTGTGCAGTTCTGCTGTTTTATTTATTTTTAATCTTTTTCTAGCTTTCCAGATTTCAATTGCTAGCATAAACACTTTCCATTCGTATATTTTCAAGGTTTGATTGCCATCAAAGATGTTACTTTCGCTTGATTTCAATCTTGATTACCACTCAAAACAAATCACCTCCAGAGGTGGTTGATCGTTTTCATAAAAACGAGCCACACAAAATTGAAGAGCATGACAATGCAGAAAACCGAACCAAAAACTAAAAGCCATATACACAATGTTACATAATTCTTTCTGATGTTATTTCAAAGTAGTTTAAGAAGATAGCTAACTAGATAATACAAAAACCTGTCCGTTCATGATTATGATTGTTTTGATTGCAAAAGAATGCAACGCATGGTTAGTAATAGCTGAACAGAAAGGCAGGTATAATAGTTTCAAGCCACAAAAGCACACTGATGGAGCGAAGAAGTTAACTTAATTTACTTGTGATTTATAAGAAATTATCCAAATATACAACGCATCCACATTTACACTCATGGTTACAAAATGACAATGAACAAACTATTACCTATAGGTGGCCTAATGTTGGCCTCATTATTATAACTGTGAATATCGATTTTCTCATTTCCTTTTCATACTGTTTACAATAAATATCATTATCTGTGCATGGGACAATAATTATTTTTACAGGTTGTGTACGATAATTAGGAGCAAAAAAGCTGTGAGTGCACTAAATTATTTAATGAATAAAAACAAGGAAAAGAAGAAGAACAAATATTTTTCCTTGAATAAAATAAGTTTTATAATGACAAATATAATGACAAATGTGTTAGGCACAAAGCTGGCTATGTCATTGAGGAGTTTATTGATAGTAGAAAGAACTAAGAATTAAATATAAAACTTTTATTAAAAGTGGCCTATTTCATGAATAAGATAGAACGCAAGAAACCTTTTATTAGTCTATTGGATTTGTGAAAATAATTTTCGGTTGTTATGGTGCACACTAAAATTTAGGTAATGTAAAACTGTTTTTTAATTTGCTTAAAAAAAGTTAATATTTTACTTTTATTTTAAGCTTATTTTGATGTCATTTTTGTGTATCCATTGCACTGAATCTATTACTCAACCAATCATTTTTAATTAATTAATATTTTCACAGGATAGCCTATACAGTTTTCAAATAAACTGTTATATAATAGGGTCCTGAATCCATTGAGTGATAAATAGCCAAACAATATTTCACTAGTGTGCCACAAGTGCTTCATTTGAAGAGAAAGTTTTAATTATCTTAAACCACAATATAATTATTATTCAAATATTTGTTTTAAAACACACAAACTAGACATTTTGTTATATATATATATGTCTATGCTGCATTAATGTGGCCATGTATTTCTATTTTAGTACTTATCAATGTCGTGAAATTTACCCAATCGTTGATTGTATAGTTGAACAAGTGATGGGGAGTAGTCACAGTGGTAATGGTTTGTTTAAGGTACATTCTTTACTCATCATAAATGCTGTAAGACCTGAATACACGGAATAATATTAATGTATTTTTAGGAACCTGGGAGTCTTGTCAGCTTTTACAACATTTATTTTAACTTATATTTCCAATTATTAACCCCCTGGAAAAATCAAAGCAGCAAAGATATTAGTAACAATTTTAATTTATTTCAGGGGACACTATGCATTAAGGAGTTAATAGAATAATAAATAATGTTTTTTATTCTTTTAATGTGAGCACGCAAAACAATTACACAGAAGAATTGGATAGAATTTGAAATTGAAATCTTGTGAGAGATTTGAATGTGATTTTTAATCCAGTTATAACATACTGTTTTAAGGAAAAAAATAAACCTGTCATTTTAATCTTGTGGGTTATCCTTTTTCTTCAATAATAAATATCGGTATCTAAACATTTTTGTTTGAATATTCTTGTGGGTAGGAATAACATCAAGTCAATGTATTCTTCAAGAATTGTTGTTTTTTGGCAGTGTACGTGAAAGAATAAATGACAATTATAAGAAAAATAAATCAAATATGTTGTTTCTTTTTAAAAAAACTTACATACATGCAGTTACATTGTTTTCTGAAGTAAACTGTTACTCGTGTGCTTTGGAGGAGATGTATATTTGCATTTCATTTAGATTTGCAGAGATTTATTTATTGTAAAAAAAGGTTAATATTGTAGGTAGTAGTTTGAATCTTGAATTTTAGCTGAATTGTACCCATATTGGTCAGAGTGAACCTTGAAAAGTCAGGGAATTTCAAAATCAGAATCTTGTATAAACTATGTAATAATGTTGACAATGATTATTAGTATATAGTCTATACAATAAAATATACATGACAAATAATTGTTTCATTGCGTTTTCGTGGCTTCGTAGTAATTTGTTACTACAAAAACAATTTATTATCAAAAAGTAATTATTTAATTATATACTAGTTATTATTATACAGTACATATTGTTTTTACAATCATATTATTACTTTATGTTATATTTTATTTCTTTTACAGGTGATATGCAAAGAAAAGGTTATGTTGCTCTGTTCCAAGTCACCAAAAGATTCATGGATAACGGATATTAAAAATGCTATCAGGTTTGTGTATTTCAAAGTAAATGATGTGATGGTAATATATACTACTTGTTGAGATACATGTCATCCAATTGATTTAATGTGGTTCACACCACAGAAACACTGAAATGAAAATGGATTTGCTCCCATACCTTTTGGATTCTGTGACACCATATTATGTAGTTCATCTCCAATATTCCTTCTTGTCAAATTTTTAAAATCCTGAAAGTGTCTTTATTTCTTCATATTTTGTTTTGGTCCAAGATAAAACTCAAGAAAAATATTTTAGGTGTTATCTTTTTTAACAAATCTTTTTATATCTTGATTGATTGGTTACTAACGTTCTCATTTAGATAATCAGTTGAGTTGTGTTCATGACTGTTGTTTATAACTGCTTTGCATGATTTATCTGCAAGAATGTGTTTAACAAATCTTTTCATATCTTGCTTGATTGGTTACTGAAGTTCTTATTTGGCTAATCAACATTTGGCTGGTATTTATGACTGCTTTGCATGATTTATATTTTAGTCAACTGCATTCAAACTTAGCTTCACTGAGACGAATTGAACATGTAGGGATATCAACTCCGGTTACTCAGATTGTTCCAAGAGTGAAGAAAAAGACCGCCCCGATATCACCATTGAAGGTTTGTTTTTGTCTACATCATGAATTGATTATTAATATATTTAACTGTATTGCATGACATGCATGTATTAATAGGATAAGACTGGAGAATAGCTTATAAGTTTCAATTCCAGAATGAGAATCTTGCATAGATAAATATTCCAGAGAGTGTAACGTGACATTTTTTCCACTGGTGTTAATGGCTTCTGATTCTCACATTTGCATAAACGTTAGCCTATGTTCTATCCCACAGGCGCACTCAAGTGCACAGTCTATGGTCTATGAAATTTTGTCAAAATTCTTGTTTCTGACATCACATGAAGTTTCCAAGATTTAAGGAAGCCTACGCTTCATAGCAGACGGACGATGAGAAAAGAGGATAGAGAGAAACCATGAACAGTGTTGCAAATAAGAGATTCTTGAATGGCCGGACATTTTTGTGTACTTTAATAGTGTCACTTCGAAGCACCCTGCCCATATTTCAAACAAACCTAGAGTCAATGAATCAAGGATATATAATATGGCTTACTTCATTACGTTGCATTGTTATTAAAACATCAACGATGAAGAGTGAGCCTTCTGTGAATCGTTTTACAACACACATGCATGACCTATTATAAGAATAGATGCTGAAGAAAAAATAAGATGCTAAAAATCAATTTTTAAAAGTAACAATTGATAGAAAAACATCGATCGTGTAAAGTGAGATAAATAATTCATAACTAATGTTATTGTTGCATATTGAAGCGGAGAGAATGATGATACAAAACTTCATAACTTCCCAGTCTGACATTTATGCATACTATTTGTGAATACAAAGTCTGCAAAGTGAAGCACAGCTTTTTTTTTAAATAAAGAGGTTCTAATTAATTATTTCTTGCTGCCTTGGTGGACTGGCGAAGATGGTTGCAGAGCACCAACCTTTTCCCTCACTGTTAGCTAGCTCATTCAAGACAAATATGATCATGTGGCACAATCTAGTATTATTATATAGTTTATTTAAAGTTTACCCAACCAGTACCAATTTCATTTTGTTTCTTTTTCTTATTTGAATAATCTTTAAGGGATCGTTCTCTTAAAAATCAGGTAAGCTTTAAAATAATTACATTGCAAATACATAAATGAATTCAAAATTATCGTCTTTCCACCATTTTATTTTGCTTCCTGCTCATCTGTCTTTCCAGAATAGCTATTTTTCTATATGGCGGCCCTAATGGTCCTAGATACGGTCGTATTTGGCTGATTTATGATGTCATGAGTTCCATAGAAAGCGTCTTGTATATTAGATAAGGTGAAAAGCGGCCGTGAACTTTTAGAATGTGAAATTTGACCTTATAACTATGTGGTAAAAGGGTATTTTGTGCTGCAAAGGTACCGTTCTCTTGGTTTGTATTGAATAATTTAACTAACCCACCCTCACTCGCATATCTTCTATGGAACTGATGGCATCAAAAATGTTCTAAATCTGGTGTTGTAAATTTTGACTAATTTAAAAACTTCAACTGTCATGGCGTCAAAGCAAGCAGCAAGGAGCTGTATGAAGTAAATAAAATGTTTATGTTTTCATGGTTAATTTGCTAAATGGAGGGAAATAAAGTTTAAATTAGTAACATTTCTACAGTATTCTACAGTATTGCTGTTATTAATCGTAACTTGATTTTTAACAGAACGATCCCTTTAAAGTCCTAATTTTTAAAGTTTATAGAGTAAAGTAAGGTTTATGACAATTTATTGAATTGATTTTCTTCCAAACTTATTTTTCCTATGTTTTTTTTTTACTTTAATGGGAGAAACCTTCACAAGTTGATAGAAATTTGAAGAAATTTTGCTCTTTATGATTCATCAATATTAACTTCTGCAAGCAAACTGTTCAGAGAAATCTTTGCAAAATTTTGAGGACATCAACTTTTTTCTGAACAAAACATCTGCATGTTTTACCTGTGAAGTTGGGAAGTATTATATGTATTGAGTTATGAAATTTAATTACCATGCTGCTGTGTTAGACTATATATAGAAAACAAGAAGTGCTTTTCTAAATAAAATATTTGGCTCAAATCATTTAAAATGTTACTTATGGCAGTTATTATATATCAGTTTGTATGCATGACATGCTAGTTTCCAAGATATGGAAGTTTTCTCTAGAAAAAGTATTTTCTAATACAACTGAAAACTACTCTGTGTGCAACATGGATCCAGCCTTCCATAAACTTATAAAACATGAAGCATAGATAGATGTAGAAATAAGTTATATATATATATATATAAAATTAACAAGAAAAATAGTTGACATTTACAAAAAGATTTTTAAATAATAACTTTTTATGCATAAAAATACACCAGTGATTATGTCAACATTTGGCTACCCCCATTTAACACGAAAAAGACGATCACAATGGTGTTTGCTACTCCCCAGTTAAGTCG
>JANTOQ010254365.1:0-13392 GCA_027564595.1 Bythotiara depressa | reverse complement strand
TTCTTCCCACGGAGTTCCCGTGCGCTACGGGCCGCCACGGGCCGGTAATTGGAAAGAAGAACGACTAATCTAGTCTAGCAACTACTCTGATCAGTACACAGCTCTATGTCTCCAAATTTTAATTTTCTTTTCTTCATCCCGTGATCGGAAAAAACAAAAACGTTACTTAGTTTCCACCACACACTATTTTTTGTAAGCTATATGGAGACCTAACGGTCTTCTCGCATTAGGCTTGTTGCCCAAAGCAAGATGAGTCAATTGCTTTCGTCGGTTTGCTAATATATTTCCTCAACGTTCTTTCCCAGTTTTAATGTTTATTTTTTATCCTTTACCAAAAAGAATACATCGCCATACATCAGTGTATCGAGTTGGTATAAAGTATTGTCTTTTTCTAACTTCGGTTGGGAATCACCATGAATTCAAGACGAATAAAGAAGAAACAAGAATTTATACTAAAGATAGTTATTTTCTGGTTTCATTATTGTGTTATTAAATGTAACACAAGGATGTAACACAAGGATACTACCGACCGGAGAAGAATTCGCTTCTTCTAGAAGGCTGCCAGTTCGAGCGGGAAAAGGGCTATTTATGAAATTCCTCCAGATTATTTAAGTTAAGATCCGCAAACTGGTCGCCCGGTTTAACATAATTAACGACTTAATACTAATAATCCCATTTTTCTTTATATGCTTAGCGATGATCAATTTGAATGAACTATCTTCCAAATTAAATTTATCAACTTTTAACAGTTAGCTACAGAGAAGATCAACAGTGAAGCACCTGACTCGTGAGCCTAAATAAGGGGCAGAGGCATCTGAACCTGCTTAAAGATTGTTTAATTCCAGGACAATATGGATGCCCTGTAAATGATATTTAACAACGTAAACAAAAAGCTAATCTAGTTTGATTAACATGTAATTATTAACATCTAATAATTAGATTATTTTATCATTTTTTTCAAGTTCGAAAACGATCTCGAAAGATCTAATAACTACTAAACATATTTAATACTTTCGTTGAGCATAGCTGCTTTCTATTACGGTTATCAGTAATATGTAGCACCTATAACAGTTTAAATTTTTAACAGTTACAGTACTATTTGGTTTTCCTTTCCACGCAGGTAGAATTATCAAATCAAAATTAAAAGTCGTTAAGCCATTTAGTTTGACAATAAGAAAAAGAAAGAGGAGCAAAGTTTACCTGCCTAACATAACATACCATAAAGTTCTTTAACGCAGGGAAGATCACAGATGAAGATCAAAATACAGTTCAAATTTAACCTTTTTAAAACGTATTTCTGACCAGGCTTTTTTATGCGAATTTGAATTCCACAGAACGTATTTCAGATATAATATCGAAAGCAGCCAATGTAGGTGTTCGAGAAAACAGTTGTTCGAGAGGTGTGTCATTGCTGATAAATAAGTTTCATTTACCTGGAATTGAGATTTTCTATACTATACACACCATACGATTTCCCATGTCCTGGCAAATTGCTCTATTCTAAGGATGGTACTTTATCTGCGTTCCCAGATTAACCATATTAGTACTGGGCTTTTTGGGGCTATTACTTGGGGGGGATTCCGCCACTCCCCCTCCGTTCCTTTTGACTCATATATGCTACGATCTTTAAACTTGACACAGTTGTTAACTATTATGAAAGGAACGTTTTGGCGAAATAAATTTGTTGATGACGTCATCACAAACCACGTGACGCCACAAATAATAGAACATGTACATTTTCATTGTCTATTGTCATCCTATTGTGTTCATTGTTTAAATTCGGATGAGAAAAGCATTATTTTTGAAATCAACGCAAAATTTCCAACAAGATGAAATATAATATTGCATACTTAAAAAAAAGAAATTTTTGCAACATTTTGATGTCACAACCTGTTAATAAACCGATAATCATGGCAAGGGAAACAAATATTTTCAAAAATAAACAACATGGTCGTATTACCTATAAAATTGTAGGAAAACTCACAAAATTTGTGCTTAAAGGTTCCTGCAGTTTCGGAATTATTAATAAACGTTCATAAGAACCAGGGGGTCTTATAAGCTTTTATAAATTTATTTTACATTATATTTCCAATATTTAACTCCCTGGAAAAAGCAAAATAGCAAAGAAATGACCAGTGATTTTAATCCTTTCCGGGGACACTATGCACTAAACGGTTAAAGAAACAACCTCTTGGATTGTTTATCTTTTTGGGCTATTAATTTTGTATACAATTACAAACATAGTGTAAAAGGGGGAAGTTGTTCATGAAACGTGTATATCTGCATATGCAAAGGGGTTAGAATAAGCATATACTAAAATGATTGCGCGTTTTTGGTGCAAGTTTTCCTGAACGCTTTTGCTTCTAAATTTTGTTTATATTTTATTATGTAGTTCCTGAATGTAAAATGAGTAACCAAAAGTATGTCCATCCAATTTGCAACTCTCTCATCCTGTTCAGCCTTGTTTGCTTTAAGAACAACCCCTTCTTCCGTTCACAAATACTTTTAATATCTGTTTGTCTACTACATTAGAAATTAAATAATTGTGCATGTAACGTCTTTTTACTGAAATCAAAAGTAATAGAAGAAATAAGAAGATTTTTAATACAACTCTTGTTAACCATTTAATGCATATCTCCCGTGGAATTAATTAAATCTTTGCTAATTTATTTGCTGTTTTGATTTTCCCAGGGGGTTAATTAACTCAGGATGTACATCCATTCATTAATGGGTTAAGGTGTGTAGAAATGTTTGGAAAACGATTTTTATTTGGTCTAAATTGCTTTGTCATTCTGTTCGATCAAGTTATAGAAGATTTTTGTTTCAGCAGTTTTCTTGACTTCGAGACGTCATACTCGCTGAATTTATTTATAAAGAGAAACTCCTTTTTAGATGAACACCTAACATGCTCACATGCAGTTTTAATCACGTCCATCGCAC
The DNA here is from genome assembly GCA_027564595.1 of Bythotiara depressa. Classification (NCBI taxonomy): domain Eukaryota; kingdom Metazoa; phylum Cnidaria; class Hydrozoa; order Anthoathecata; family Bythotiaridae; genus Bythotiara; species Bythotiara depressa. Next base: position 10,452 of record JANTOQ010254365.1, on the reverse strand, counting down.
AAGCAAAAACCTTTGTTTTAGTTTATGTAATCTTTTTTTCCTCTTCTCTTATATAGCGTCACTTTTTAGCAAAGGGTTAGTGAATTATTGAGCATATGATGTATTGATATAATTTTCAGTGAGAAGAGTAAATAACTGAGTCAAAATCAATTGTTTCTTGTTTTAATCATCTTGAATTTTTTTTTTTATATTGCCGATGTTTCTAATGATACTTTACTTTATTTGGTTTACCTAGTATAAAACTTTTTGTCTAACCTGATTTCTCTTTTAAGTTGACCAAACGTCCTGTATCGTTTTGTGGAGACATATTGAATCGTTATTTATTCAATAATCTGCAGTAACATGTACGAAATAACGGTTTTTACTAGATGATTGATTAGATCTTTATATACATGATTCAAACACCGCGCGAGATCTTAACAATTAGGCCGTTTGACGATCTAATTGATAACATGATTGCGAGCATAATGTAGCGATTGAATGTATCGATTGAACATGCTAATCATGAAATAGCGGGCAACATTAAAAACTTCGGAGACAACGGACATATAGGCTATAGTTATACACGTTATAAGTAAAGCGCTTATGATCAATAACACCAACAAACTTGTTTGTTTACAGTAATTAATTACTGCAACGCTTCTTCTCAGAAAATAAAACTAAAATGTTTCCTTTAGTAACAAGGCCTACCGAGATTTCTGATACGCTATGAATGCCAGGTAATACGAAACCGAGAAACGCTCTATAAGTAAAAGAATTGACATTCAATATGTTCATTCATGGAATTGTGTCAAATTCCTATCAAATGAAAATAACTCTCGATTATTAAGTTTTTTAACACGGTATCTATATTGTTGTCATGGCTTCCAAAAATCATGGAATGTTCATTTCATTCTACTTGCTTTTCAAGTTAATGCTGAATGGGTGTAGCTTTGCATCTGTCCCAAGATAAACATACTATTTTGATAATTCGATTACAATGCATGTTAACACTTTTTGTGCCTTTGTAATTATCGCCTCTCGCAACGTGGATCTTAACAGCATGTCATCTGTAGGATGCGAGTACACAGAGTTGTGATGTATGTGCGATGCTGCGTTGGTGTGATATAAAACTAACGTGTGCTTTCAAGTCGATAAACCTTCCTTCAAGTCGATAAACCGTGTGACGTAACAACCGCCATTGCGACAATACACGGTTTCAATGTCAAAGTTCAATAGAGGATATATACGGGAGTTATGCCTTCTACCCCTACACTTTGAGTTGTACGTATACTATATGATGGCACTTCACTTGTGGCGATCTATCTAAGAACGAAACATTTTTTAATATATTTATAATTCACAAAGGTCCAAAACGACGATATTTATAATTCACAAAGGTCCAAAACAACAATTGCTTATGAAATCTTAGCTGGATTCAATTTGTTAGATCAACTGTATGTTAAATCTTAACATTGCTTCAAAGTTGCATTTTGGTTGGCACTCGTCTCGCACTATATTTCGATCTATACAATCGTCGTCAATTTATATTAAATATAAACTTATTCAGTTATCTGTACTGACATGATTTCGATGTCATGATCTACTTAACACTTTGTCGATAAAACGAAACATTTTCCTGGATGCACATTCGCAAATACGTATTTACATTAGATACATAGTCAAATATATGCTATTTTAGACCTAGTAACAATATATATAGTAAAACAATACCAAGAAGCGCATAGTACTTGACATCCATGATGAGCGAAAAAATCATTTTGTTACGTCATCTATGATGTCATAATTTAGCACAAATCCCCTTAGTCGCTTTTGCACGAATATGCATCTGAAGGATTGATAGCTTATTACCGTCTACAGAGGTGTGTGATAGAAAAATAACACCTTGAAGCCCAATCAACAACATCATGACCATAAAAGGGAATCCACAATGAAGGTTTGAGATTTTCTCATTTATCTCAGGATTTTGCACAAACAATTTTTTAAGCACAAACGTAATCTTAAATAGTTTCCGTGAAGGAGACCAAAACTAAAATCAATGTTCAGAAGCGAATAATACTTGAAAAGTTTCATCCATATGGAGCAAAAAAATAATTATGTTACGGAATCTAAGTTTGCACAAATAAGGAGTTCCACTAACAGTCCATGGAGACACACAAACCAACATATCTTCAGAGAAGGAGAAGTGGTCCCGGTAGTGTCCCGGGAAAGCAATCAAATCCTTGGTCATTGCTTTTCTATTCTGTACATTTTGTTGGGAGGTAAACTATTGGAAATATAAAGTAAAATAAACTTGTTAAAAGCTGAGAAAATTCCTGGGTTCCTCATAAAACGATAAAGGTTTCCAATGGGAAGTTTAATATATTCAGGAGTTATGTTTATAGATTAAAGGATTAAACGCTGTGCTTTCTTCTACTGGCGTTTTGATAATTAAGTAGACTAGTTGTTGATTCGGAGCATTATTTACAAAACGTTATATAATGTTTTAGCGGCATCATTGTTTACATTCCTTTCATTTTGACCAACCCCTGATGGCGTTAATAGCAACAACCGCTGGCTTCAATTGTAAGTCATTCGAACGAGTTTCTAGCTGGTACCAATAGCTAATATACAAAATATACGGAAAATATAAGCTATAACAGTTTCTAGATTTATAATGTCGATGGTTCTTTATATGAATGTGACTTATTATTTTAACATTTCATAACAAAACAACAGATGGCGTTTGCTATACACCTGTAAAATTAAGTTTTAACCCTTTAATGCACAGTGTTTCCTGAAAGGAATCAAATCATTGGCCATTTCTTTGCTAATTTGCTAATTTGCTAATTTGCTATTTTCCAGGGGGTTAATTTTAGAATGTAAAATAAATTTGGTGAAATGCGATAAGACTCCCTGGTTCCTCATAAATTTATAAATGTTTCAAATGGGAAGTTTAATGTAACTCGGATGTACGTTAATGCATTAAAAATGTTTTTATATTTATTTTGTTGTGACTACTATAAAAACGTCCAAATTTACTATATATATATTAATCATTAATTACGTTTATTTATATAAAGAATTGTATTTAAATAAAGTTTGTAGTTCATTTTTTGCAATATAAAAGAATATCGGATTTACAAGAAATTACTGAACATTTTACAGAAGGTCTGTAAAAAAATGCTGACGTCATCAAAAATAATGCCCCATCTTTTTATTTTTTTTCATAATCAGATAGAGGAAAGGTTAAATAAGCATCTTGATAAGTTTAATGTCAAACCGACAAAAAATGAAGAATTTATAATTTGAAACTGTTAGTAATAATTTTTAAGTGGTGAATTTTGGTATTGTCAAAATAAACAATAAACTGTCAATAAACAATAAACTATATCTATTAATTTAAATAAACAAAGGAGGTGTTCTAAGAGAAACCGGAACGCCTCCTGGAACATGGAAAAAGAAGAGATCTAAGGAAACCTAAATTTTCCACTTCACTTGATTCAAGATCTTAATTCCTGGCAGTTAAGAACACCTGTTTTCTTAGAACAGCTCTGCTGGCTGCTTCTGGAGTTAGTTGTGATATAATAGTGACACTTCCTATATGCCAATAATTCCAGGTTCCGTTCCATATACTATGTACATGACCAAATAAATACTTCGTTGAAACTCTTTGGAACTGAAAAACCTCATATCATTCCTTTATATTATCAAGAACCGTGGTCGTTCTTTCGTTAAAGATGTATGTTACGAAGTGATTTAATTTCCCCACATGTTCTTGTTATTTCTGCTTTTATTTCAAAAACTATTGGGCTTTAATTACTTTTACAGAATTGTGTCACGGCTCAACATTGCATGTTGTACAAATCATACTTCCTTTACCAACATCACAGTAAAGGGTACTCTAGAGTAGTGATTCAAAGTTACGTTTAATGAATGGTAATACGGGGTTGTTTACTTAATGCTTGTACCACGAACCTTACACCTCGTAAAATTCTAAGCACCTTTTCAAATGGGAGAACATTGAAAAGCGTGTTAAATTTATTTTCTGAACAAATGTTCTTATGATAAATTATCTATAATTATTTTAAAAGTTTCATTTCTATATTGGTTCCCAGGAACATCCATCTGTATATTGCATACAATAGTTAGACGTTTTAAAACTACCATTAACATTGGAACAATTGATTTCAATGACATTCGTGAACGAATTTTTAACATTAGCTGGCATGATGGAGTCATTTAGATCTATAAACGAAACTTACCTGGAAGCTCCTGAACTCATTGAGCGGAGCCGCCTGTTTGTGCAAAGGTTCATTGTGATCTTGCTTTATGGTCATGATGTTAGTGATTTTGACTGACTTTTCTGTCACGCTCCTCCGTGGTAGTTAATAAGCTATTAACCCTATTCAGCCTTATGGGGCGGAATCCCCCCTGTCGGTTTAGAAAATATATCTTTAGAACCACTGGCGCAAATGGGCTGAAATCCCCCCCCCCCCTTTGTAAACTTTACTTGGAAACAAAATTTAAAAATATATATTATTTGGAATAATGGTTCTTCCGTTGGGATTAGATACTCAGCAGCTGGTAAAATCGATGACATGATATTATATACCATTGGAAAGATAATTTTGTTTAGAAATCAGAGATAGTACAATAAGCTAATTCTATTTGATAAAAGCTTATTTTAGAACATTTAAAGTAGGTCTAAAATTTCTTGATGACAAATAGGCGAAAAAGAGTTTTATGACGTCATCAGTACAGTGATGACGTCATCAAACTAATATTTAGGCCAAATGTTTTGTGTTTCCCCCAAGTATTTATGTGCCAAATTATATGGTTATTACACGTCTATATTAAAAGCCCCTTAGTCCTGAACCGCTCAAAAAAGCCTACAAGCGTTCCAAAAGGGCGAGACCATGAAAAGGGTCTAAAACAGCAAATGTCTCAAATATTTTGTGAAGGGTTGTAGGTTGAATAGCGTTAAACCTTCTGATGCATATTCGCACAAAAGCCACTAAGGATTGTGCAAAAATTATGACATCATAAATGACGTAACAAAATTAGTTTTTTGCGTATTTATTTATTTTTATTTATTTATTCTTTATTTATAGGTGGAATTCATATAAAACATACTTAAAAAACTAATTCAATCCAACTGCATAAACACGAAGTATATAAACTAAAAATAGATAAACCATATAAACTAAGATCTTAATGAAATATAAACTAAAATAACAATAACAATAACAATAACGGCCAAAATAAAATAAAAGTCATTAAAAAGAGAATAACTTGCATAGACAATATATTTTGATATATTTAAATTTCTCTTTAAATTTGTTAAGATTATGAGAAGACTTGAGGTACTCTGACATATGATTCCAGGCCATAATACCTCTGAAATTAAATGTATTGGCCCAGAATGAGGGATATATATTATCAAGATTTCAGGAGACAAACCATGCAAAGATTTATACACTTCAATCAACAGACCACGTAAATTGCGTGAATAGACACTTATTTATTTATTTATTTATTAATATGTATTAACCAATATCTTTATATGATAAAAACACGTCAGCAATATACATATTTACATATATCGCTGTTATCATCATGTGTCCTGTATAAAACAATGTTAGAAAAAAGGTGCAATCCAGTAGACACATCATGGTCAAACAACGTCCTGGCAACATTGAAGAAACTTTGCAGACCTTGTTATAACGTTGTTGCAATGTCATGTAACCATAATGTGCCTATGGGAAACTTGAGAATGAAAATAAATAGGCAACAAACAAATCTAAACACTTAAAACTCACTGAGATAAAATGTTGGAGCTATGACATATAGACCATAATCCTCTTTAAATAGTTATTAAATGCATTTACAATTCCAATTTCATCTCTTATAATCTCTAAGAGACATGATATAATTCAATATGTATAGAAGTGCTTTTTAAGTTTCACTCGTAGCATCAGTTTTGTTGAAAAACGTGGCTTGTAAGTTTCCGGTATCGACGCTAATGCTATCAAACTTTCTGGCACTTCTAGAATATTTTCTGAGATTTATATCGATATATTTATTTACGAGGTGTATGGTCATACAACTTATCCTGTATCAGGTTTATGTTAACATACGATCTAATAATATTATTAGTATATAAATATCTAATATCTTTCGAAGTCTCTAAATCATCGTAACAGTTAAGGAGGAAACAAGACACAAATTGGTACAAAATAACATAAGTTATCAGACGAATAAACATATCTGTTATACACCTTTCTGCTGATGATAGCAAAAGAAGGTTTTATCTTTCATGTGTGTGGAAGATTCAGCATATCCATACTGTCTCGTATAAAGAGAGGCGAGGGTATCTAGTTGACTTTAATTAAATTGTATAATCTATAGTTGTAAGTGTAAGTTGTCAACTTTAAATAAATGAAAGAAAGAAAAGAAAGAAATCTGAATGTATGTCACTATATTTTGAAACTAACGCCAGTTCAAAGAAAAGAAGCCAATTAAGGGACGTTAGAATATTCAAAAGCTTATAGAAACATGTATGTAACGTTGCACATTGCCGAATAACAACAACAACAACGAGAACAGGAGACCAAGAAGTATAGATTATAGAACAGCAGAAAATAAAATTAATAGATGTAGGAGCGATCGATCATGAATCTATTAACCACAATGGTGACTCGTTTTACCCGTCGTAAATATTAAAGTTGTCAAACCTAACAAATCGGGAAGTGCAAAGATGCTTATGTTACGAATATGGTCCAATCGCAACCCTGGTGAAAGATTGGTTGGCATACAGCTGTTTTCCTATTAATTATACAATCTCATATTTTGAAAATGGGATATTTATTTCATTTTAATCATCTTAACTTCATCAGTAATAACAACACGTGCAAAATTAAAGTAATGTAATATATTATGTGATTGACCTTGCATTTACACCACACCTACCTACAACTTGATTCCTTTCCAATTGTATCAAATACCAAAGTTACATGTCCTATACTCACGTTTCCTCCTACGATTACTACGTCGTTTGTCGTTCTAAAACATTCTGACGCTCCTGTTTATCTCACAAAGAATATGAACGTTCGTATCTATAGAATTGTTAATAACGTGACAATGGCACGGTAGTATGACAACTAATTGACAATACTTGACAGTCCTAACCATAACCTTCGTACTTAATAGTTGTATCCCTTATTGGATTAATTTTCTCTGAGATTGACAGAATGTGGAGATAAGAAGTCGATCTTTCGATTATGATAAACGATTTTACTCCTTCGGATACAACTCTTCTTAACTTAAACTTACTAGCGTATGTTGTCCATAACCATATAAATATATTTATTTTAATATTTCTACCTGTAATTTTATGAATATACATGTCAATGCCTGCTTCATGCTTGCATTATGAAGACAGCGATTAAATTACATATACATTACCTCTCGGAAACTCTAAGGTCCTTCTTTGAAAAAAAACTACAGAAGGGAATAAACGTGATGACACACACCACCAAAGACTGTTATCTGTTTCATGGATTTATCAAATAATGTGGACAATGGTTGTATTTTGATGACAATTCCTTAGCTGATTATCCTTCTAATGGCAAGAGAGTGAATAATAAGGACCATCTACCCCCAACTCCTAAGCCTAGCGTGTCTTCATTTGACGAATGATTAGTTTGTGAGCTAAAGGTTGGAAACAAAATTGGTTTTATCATATGTTTGTATAGATCACCTACTGGAACTATACATACATTTGAGAACTTTAAAAGAATTGGGACCATACTTTTATATATATTAACAGTAATAATCCTTATATTATTGTTTTTCTTGGTGATTTTAATGCCAGAAATACAAATTGATAGGAATATGATAGGAATCATTTCCTAGGATTAGATTTACCTGAAATTATTTCTACCCATGGCTTATGTCAAATGATTTGATGGCCTCTACATATTGTTCCAAACTTAGTCTCGTGCATTGACTTAATTATTTATCATGCATTGACTTAATTACCGAATCTTATGGTCACCATTCTTTATCTCCGCGTAGTCATCATCAATTAATATTTCAAAAATAAATTTTCACATTTACATTCCTCTTTCATAGGAACGTCTGCTCTGAAACTACTGTAAAGCTAACATTCAATTAATCGAGAGGTGTCTACTGTAAATTAATTCGATTACATCAATGAAATATAATGTTCAGATACCTTGCTGATTATATTACGAATGTATTTTTTTAATTTTATGCCTAATAAGATTATTACTTGTAATGATAAAGATGCTCATTGGTTGAATACTGAAATTAAAGAAGATATTTTAGAAATGGCAAAATTTACAAACACTATGTTAAAACCAGACGTAGAGTATATGATAACATAAATATACCAAATACTATATCTCAAACCACTGTTCTAATAAATAAGGCCAGGATAAAATACTTCACATCACATGGTGTAAAATTTAATGATCCACATATTTGATTGAAGACATGCTGGTCAATACTTAATAAATTCTCATATACAAAGAAAAAGCCGCTAATACCTCCAATTATTATCAATAATAACTTTATTACATATATATCTGATCAGGTGATTTATTTAATGAATATTTAGCAAATCAATATTCATTACTTCCAAATGCAAGCACTCTACCTGCTTTCTCTCAAAACTACAATAATATTTTAAACAGTATAATCCTTTGTGAAAATAAAATTAGATTTATTATTCAGTCTCTTGATGTTAACAAATCACATGGATTTCTCCATTGGAATGGTAAAAATATGTGGTGACACATAATTGATATTACACATGAAAATGTTTGAAAAACTTCCTAACCCATCTTTATTAATTTATATCTCGCGATCAAAACAATTTAACGAAAAGTTGACATACATTTTTGTAGCTTATTAGGACATTTAAAATAGGTCTCAAATTTCTTAGTAGAAAATACGCGGAAAAAGTGTTTAATGACGTCATTTACACAACCATGACGTCTTCAAAATAATATTTGACCAACGGTTTTGTGTTGCCCCCAAGTTATATTGTTTTTCCAAGCCTTTATCAAACGTTATGGAGTGGGAGGAATCCACCTCCGCCTCCACCCGTGTCCTGAACAGCCCCTATAATACTACGATGAATAGGGTTAAGGACTTATAAATTTTCTAGCCTTCAAAGAAGGTTCATTTCTGAAAATGACTCTTCGGTAGAGAGATGATGACAGGATGTCAACTGAAGTATAGTGTGTGAAAAATAAGTGCATTTAGCCAGTCATTAAAGAGCTAAATACAACGTAATAAGAACATAAAAAAGCAATGACCACGGACTAAAGCAAAATTACTAATAATAATTAACATGATATTTATAATTAATAGAAGTAGACTAGACTAAAAGGGTTTCAGCGAGCAAACATTAGGCCTTTCCAGAAATTAATTTTTTGAACGGATTTCAGAATCGGTTTCTCCATCGTAAGTTGTATTTATGTTCGAGATTTTAACAAATATCTACATAGATCTAGAAAGATTTACAGCTGTTTTAAGATTTAAATTTTAATATGCTGCATTGAAACGAAGCTTAGGGTGATTATAAAATTATTTAGAGAGCTTTGACCGAGTGTATATAATAGCCAAAATAACCATTCTACTTATCGAAGATACATAACATATTTCAAATAAATATTATTTGTACCATGTTTGTACCTACTCATAAAAACAAGTTTAATTTATATTTTTAATATTGGGAAAAATCTATTTAATATAGAAAAACGTCGTGATTGGATTAAGTATATAATGACGAATAATAGAATTTGAAATGTCAACAAGAATGCCATTTCAATATAACTAGATTACAATCAAAGATTACATTCACATCACAGTGCGGAGGGCGACTTTTTCGCAAGAACAGTAGGTCGTGTTTATATATTTGTGTGCACTACAAGTGATGCCTATAATGCAATGTGCGAATGTGGTACATTATCGTGTAATGTTTACGATTACAAAGCTCCCTGAGCTAAAAGCTTAGGAAAAACCCATTATACTGCAAAATGGAAACTAATATTTCATGGAGAAGAGATTAGTTCCCTGTATGGAGTAATTATTACAACGAGGTTGGTAATGCTCATGTTGTTTCTATTTAGGTTTGTTTGGCAGTCACAGAAAGGATGAAGAATATCAGTGGATTTCCACTATTGGCTAAGGTGAATCAGGAATAAAATACATTTTCCAATAACAGGCTCACTCAGCAATTCTCCCAAGATGTATGATAATATTTATGGAACGGTGGCCCGGTGGTCACGGGTGCACCGTATAATATCGTTTATACGAATTGTGATCGACAGGGGTCTAGTCCAAAGTTAACTCAGTTTTCTATACATCAGAGGTCGGTACAAAACACCGTTTTTTATTATTAATAATAATAATAATAATAATAATAATAATAATAATCAC